>JAPEVG010000629.1:0-14636 GCA_029747595.1 Trametes cubensis
TTGGAGGGCCGTACGGACTTCCTTCCCCCGGCCCACAATCCCCGCGGTTCCTGCCGGAGCTTCTCACGGCGCTACGGCAACATCTCGGACNATGACCAGCCTCTTCCCGAGCCCTGCTTGGTGCGCATTCGCCAGCACCGCGATTGCATTCCAACGCCAACCGTGGGGCACCTTTCCCGGATGGCAGAGCTGCACTCCGCGGTGCGGGAGCGATGGGGTGAGAATGCGGCTGTCATCGGAGCGGCGGTGGGCGGGGTGAGTGTTGGGGATTGCATCGAGAGCGGTAGACGTGTTGCTTTGGGGTTGTAGACTCGTAGGTGGCATTTCCTTTCTCGTGCTGTGATGGCTAGATTGACGACCATCCCGAAGGTCTGCATAGATATTGCGAGAAACACGGTGGAAGCAGCGCTTGTATGAGATTAGTAGCGTGACCCTTCCGACTCTCGGATTGGATTGCACAGTTACATTTGTGTCTGGGCGCGGCGTAAGCCACCCCGGCTTGACCATTACGCTCATCTCTTCGCCAAGTAGCCGATGATGGTGTGTTTTATGAGACACCTTTCCATGCTAGGCTGACGGTCCAATTGCTCCGTGCAATACTGGGACAGGTGGCGAGTCAGAGCATGGAAGTTCGAGACGAGACGGGAAGCTCACTAACATGTAACAGCCCACAAGACCGCTTGCTTGGGACAAGGAGCCGGTACAGCGTCATCTCCGGCCGTACTGATTTCCACGAACGTACAGAGCGGCGTATTGGGGTCATACTATCCCGTGATGGTTGCACGTATATAAGCCCACCTGCATCCCTCTAATCGTGAGAGGTCCTTACACGACTATGGCGACGATTGACAACGCATCACAACAGCTGCTTGCGGCAGTAGCAATTGGTCTGGTGCGCGGCGATCAACCATTCTCATTGATGCACTAACTAATCCTCGCGCTATTATAGGCTGGCCACCACCTTTTCAAGCGTTTTGAGACGTTCTCCATTACTGTGCAACTCACGTTTCTCCTCGCACCACCTCTCCTCGGTGCCTCCCTATTGACCTCACTACAACCGCCGCTCGTTCTCATCTTCACTGCTACCTACATATCTACCGTAGCAGGTTCGACGCTGGTCTATCGACTGTCGCCATTCCACCCGCTTGCAAAGTACCCGGGTCCCATATGGTGCAGACTATCCAAGTTTTGGATTGCGGGTATATCCTACACAGGACGACAGCACACCTACATCAAGTATCTGCACGATCGGTATGGAGACATTGTACGCACGGGTACGCATATTCCATCCATCTATCGAACCGCCAGTTCGCTGATCGGCCACAATGCCAGGACCCAACGATGTATCCATCCGTGACCCCGCGGCGCTCAACGCTATCTTCGGCCCCGCAGGGCTTCCCCACGGTCCGAGTGAGTCGCATTTTACTGTCTACGGTACTGAGGTTCGGTCTCTCACGACTTGTAGTGTACATCGGCCGCCTCCTCACGGCCACGGACATGCCCTTGGTCGGGATCATGGACACGGAAGAGCATCTGCAGCGCCGGAAGCCTTGGGCGCGTGCTTTCAATGGCGCTGCAATCAGGGAATACGAACCCTTGGTGGCCAAGCGCACCCATCAGTTCGTCCGCGCGTTGGAAGACCAGAAGGGTGAGGTTGACATCGGGCATTGGGTGAACTATTTCAGGTATGTGTCATAGCCCGATACGTTCTACGGCTCGGCCCGCTCATCTCTGCACCACCTCAAGCTATGACTTCATGTGTGATATGGCGTACGTCCACACAGTTTGACCAAAGCCATTTGCTCCTAACACCATGTATGCTAGATATGGCGGTGGTTCTGAACTTCTCAGTGGCGACGGCAACACCAATGGCTTTTGGCGCTTGTTGGAGGCGGGGCTGCCGTACGCACCAAAAACTATTCACCTCGAGAAGGCTCCATGTCGCTCATTTCTCCGTCAGTGTAGGAACATTCCTCAGCCATGTGCCGTGGCTTGCACTCTATCTAGCACGTATACCGGGCACAACTCGACCGGTGCAGCGGGTGCTTGCCCACAGTGAAGACTTGACCGAGAAACGACTACAGAATGGCTCTTGTCACAAGGATCTCTTTTACTATCTGGTATGTCTTTTATGTTCTTGGACTAAGGAATGTCGTGTGGTCTGACCACTTCCTTAGAATAATGAGGATCAACCGGATATTCCACCTCCCCCCATGAAGCAGGTTGTCTCCGAAGGCATCGTTGCAGTCGTAGCAGGCTCGGATACGGTTTCGAGCGCCTTGACCAGCATATTCTTCTGCCTTACGGCGCACCCTGAGGCGTACAAACGATTGCAAGATGAGATCGACCGCTTCTATCCTCCTGCGCAGGACCCTTGCGATACGCAGTATCATCGAGGAATGCACTATCTGTCTGCAGTTATGTACGTCCATCTCGCGTATGAATGTTTGACACGTCTAAAAGGAATACTAGCAACGAAGCCCTTCGCATCTATCCACCCGCCCCTGGCGGAAGCCAACGTCAGGTTCCTCGTGGTAGCAATGGTGCCATCCTAGGGCCCTAGTACGTGCATCATTGTGTCAGTGATCTATTCGGTGTTAACGCGTCTGAGCCGTTCGCAGCTTCTTGCCAGCCGGTACAGTCGCGTTGCTCCATACGTACTCACTGCAGCGCGATCCCCGCAACTTCTCCCCACATCCCGAGTCCTTCTGGCCCGAGCGATGGCTGCTCGCATCCGGCCGCATCTCCTTCTCAGAGGCCGGCATCGCCGACAAGGCTCTATTCCTGCACAACGAGAACGCATTTCTGCCCTTTTCTTATGGGCCGATGAATTGTGTGGGGAAGAACCTCGCGCTGCTCGAGATTCGCGCGGTTGTGATCTCCGTGCTGCAGAAGTTCAGCCTGGAGCTGCGAGCTGGGTGGGATACTGAGAGGTACGAAGAGGGATTCCGTGACCAATTCGTCACAACTCGACCTGCTGTTCCGGTTACTTTGACCCCACGATTCTAGTTCGAACGGGGACCTGTCCTTAACGAGACTATGTCATTCTTTTTCTCCTCAGCCTGCCGGTCGAGTTGTGTACGACTACTCTAGAGGAAGCACTCATCATTCCGCAATTCTCCTTACTCAACTTTGGGCACCTATGGTGTAGATCCGAAGACGCCGACTACTACTACGGACAACTGGTGATGCCCCCTACTCCATAGCCTATAAATTCCCGGTTGATCTGACATATGTTTGGGCCTAGGAAGCTCGACTAGGGCACCGCTGTGAAGCTTGTCCCAGACACAGCAGCTATAATGCCGTTGTAAGATCGGCGCCAATCAGCGTCTGGCGCCATTCGACATGCACTTGCGTCAACGTGATCTGCATGCACTGCGGAAGTACCACCTAGCGAAAATCCAGCCGTGGATGACCGGTACTCCGAGGGATATGAAACAGGGTTTCTCGCACGCGGCGCACGCGTTTGTGTATGCCCGACCGGTCGAACTCCATTTTCCGGACTTTCAGCTACTCAGCCACCTTAGCGATGACAGTCAGTGACAGTTCCGACTCGCCACCTCCAGCTACTATCTCTCCGATAGCACGGAGGGCAGCACGGGAGTCGAAGACATACGCAGGCAACTGCACGAATGGCAAGCTCGCCGTGGCATCGACATATCCTGCAAAGTGTATAAAAAGCCAAGGCGACGTTAGCAGGACGAGACATACCAACTCCCGATCCAGTCAGCTCAGCCTACATCTTATCTTCCAACATCTAACATGGCTCGCACCGTCGCAGAGCGTCTCGCCTTTGTCAAGGACCTCCAGACGGAGACCCCAGCCCATCCTGTCCTTCGTGCCGCCGCCGCCGCCGATCAGCCTAGCGCTGCAGTTGCTGCCGGCTCTTCTGTTTCCTTTGTTGGGGACCTCCCTCTTGGCATGAGGGTATGTTCAGACTCGTGCGCACGTACAGATTTCAGCTGACTGCATGATGTACTACAGGCAGACGTCCTCAATTCTACCCTGTTGGCCCAGCTTGCTTCTAACAAGAAGTACGACCGCCAGAAGGAGACAGCGCAGTGGTATGACTACTACAAGACAGTCCTTGAGACCGTCGGTTGGGTCGCTGAGGGCTTCGGGTTGAGTATTGTACTCTACAAGGCTTTCCCATCGAACTAACGGCAGCTACTACAGCCTCGGCGCGCAGAGTGATGCGAAGTCTTACGGCTCGGTTGACAAGCTTCTCCTCAAGCTAGCTGCGACATTCCTCACTGCCCCGGAGTTCGATCTGTTCCAGACCATGATAGATTCCCTCAAAGAGGACAAGAACAGCGATCAGGTCAAGCTTTTCGACTCTCAATCCAAGAGCTTCAACGACGCCAACTTCCAGCTTGGTGTTGCAAGGTCGGTGGGCTCATCATCATGATCATTGATTATCGCGTGTTGATGTCTCCTCACAGCAACGCTCAGGGCAACGCGCAGTTCAAGATCGGTGTCTATACCTACAGCGCGTCGGAAAATATTGACCGCGTCCTGTTCTACACTTTCGGCAACCAGAGCGTTTCTTTCTATGCTGGTATTGATGCGTGCCTTTCCGCTAAAATGAGTGTCGAACTAACCGTGACTTGTCAGGCTCCCAAACTATGGTCCTGAACGACGGCGTGTACGGTCAAGTCAGGCAAGCGGTATTGGACAAGCTAGGCTCTAACGCTGTCAACCTGGTCGACAGCATCGACATCTAAGCTCCACATCAGAGCAATGATCTAGTGAACGGTATAGTTTTGTACGTATTCTGATATACCTCCAAGATTTTTTGTATGGATCATGATGTATGCAAGGATCGCGGACGGGCGCCATAAGATAGGTACCCAGTGATTCCACCAGGGTTTTGCGTTGAGGCCGGTGTCCGGCGATGCAAGGCTCAGGCGTTGAGAATCTGTAGCCGCAGAACTATGGCAATTCGGTACCCGCGAGACCTGCAGTGCAATCCTCACCCGCATTGACAACCCTCTGGGATTGACAATCAAATCATAGCATCTGCCAAGGATATGCGCCGCATACTGGCACCCTACGGACTCCAACGATTTGCGGCAGGACATTGCAATAGTATGGTCCAAGCTGTAGCGGCGTTAAGTTGAACCTGACAATACATGCTTAGCAGATTACCGCTCTACAAATCACTATAATGTGCGGTTGTTATTGTTCTCTGTCCCAATCTGGGCAACAATAGGGCATATTTGAAGTTTCACATGGCTTGCATAGGAAGTGACGGTTCACCTGAAGATTGATCTTCAAGCGCTAATACTGTGGCTAACCTGCTTGCGGCGGGGTATTTCAGGTTGGGACAGCCACCTTCTTCGCCTTTGGTTCATTCCTTTCTCCAACCATCAACTCTTCCCAAGTATTCATCCATCCAACTTCGGTCTGTGCCTTCCTACAGCGATTCAACGAGTAGCGGCTGATCCCAGTGACACTCACGACCCTTAGCCACCTACGCGCCCTCATGAGTCCACCGACCATCTACTCGCTGTCCCGCGAAATCGTCACGCACATTGCATTGTATTTGCGTGAAAGCCGTGAAGATGCGTCCGCTAGAACGGCTCTGGTATCTCTGGCTACGACGTGCCGTTACCTGAGCGAGCCTGTGCTAGACGTCATGTGGCATACGCTCCCGGACGTGATTCCCTTATTGCTTGCCCTCCCCGCCGACCTGTGTACGATTACTCCGGAGCAGCCCCCTCTCGGGCCCCCTTATGATCGGAGGAAAGAATTTGTAAGTTCTGCTCGTCAGACACGCCGTAATCATCACGCCGGTATAATATTGACCATGGAATTATGGAATTACAGATACTCCTACGTGACCCGGTCCCGAGCGACTTCGAGCGCATGTCAATGTATGCCCGCAGAGTGAAGGTCCTTGGAGCTTGCCTAATCTATGGGGTTCGCCGTCCGAGTGTGGCGCGTGAACAGCACCGAAGCTACAAGATCTCAGATCGCATGTGGGACATGCTTGCGGCGCATGGTCCGACACCTCTTCTCCCCAATCTCCTCGAGCTTCACTGCACGCGTGCTCGGCCACACTACGACCCCACACTACCGATCGAGGACTGCTACCCTATGGGTCGTCATTGCTCGCCAAAAATCTTCGACTTCTCCCTGGGGGCGTATCCTGCAGCGAAACGCAGTGCCATCGACATCGTCCGTAGTATCGCACGCTTTGCGCCAAACGTTCGCGAGCTCCATTGGTTCGCACGTGAGGGGCTGACGGATCTCAATGGGCCTGATCTCCGCGATCTGTCTTGCTTGAGAAAAATCGCCGCTAAAGACGTGGTAGTGCTGCCCAGCGCGCTTTGGGCCCTAGGAACGCTGCCCCAACTTCGCGAGGTTAATACACGACTCGACTTTTCTAAGCCTGAATGGAACGATTTGGATGTATTCCCGTGCGGACGAACGGCAGCGCTTTTCCCTGCCCTGGAGAAACTCGAGTTGGAGGTCGTTTGCATACCGGGGATTGTCGCGTTCATAGAGACCATTACATCCACCTCGCTCGCATATCTCAAAATGAAGGTTCGAGGAGGAAAGATGCCTGACATACTTCTCACCGCATTCTGTTCATCCATCGGCAACTCCCCCTTTCGCGGAACCCTTCGCACTCTCGAGCTCGACATGCAAACGGGGTGGTGGAAACCGGATCCCGCCTTCCTATACCCAACCAACAGCAACAGCTTACGACCACTCTTGTCTTTGCAGCGACTTCAGACGGTGAGCTTCAATACGGATTATCCGATGGTCTTCATCGACGACGCCTTCTGTCATGGGATATCGCGGTCCTGGCCGGACATCAAAGTCATCGAGTTCCACCAAATCACGCACGGGGGACGTAGCTACGGATGGGATGAATGGGACATCGATCCAGAAATTGGCGCTCCTGATTGTCCGAAGGCGACGCTTGCAGGTCTTATCCCTCTCGCAGACCACTGCCTACATCTACACAAGCTCGAAATCCCGATCGACACGCGCGTTCGACACAAGTGTTTTGATCCGGAGCTCAACAGGATTCCTCCTTGCAATATGGGCGCGCGGGGGTCTCGCTTGTATCAATTCTCAGCGGGGGTCAGCGTTATGGGCGATCCTTGGGAGGTTGCTTCATGCCTTTCACTCCTGTTCCCTTTCCTTAAGCTAAGGGATTCAGGTAGCACGAGAAAATATGCGTGGGACCGCATGTGGGATATTTACCCGCAATTTGTTCGTATACGGCGCCAGGAGCTCAGGTGGCGAGGGAGAGCCGAGCCGAGCCAACCAAATGGCCAGGATCGTGAATAGGGTCTTGACGTGAACTGCTCAGCTTAGTTTGTAATGGTGTACCTGTAATCCATCGTCCTTTGGGATCAACATATTCGATCTCGCACAGGGGTGTCGTTTCGGATTGCCCAAGTACTCTCAGTGGCAGTGGTCACTTGCAAGGAACTGACGTGTCGCATAACAGCGTGACTGACGCGTGACATAACGCGTAATTGTGAGGTCACTCTTAATGCGCTCGCTCAGCCTACTTGACCTCGAACTTACACCTCTCGACGACACTCTTTCCTCAATTCCCCTTCATCATCTCTCTATCTTCTGGGACCTCCTTGCGCAGGCTGACTTGTATTACCTGACTACATGGCCAACAATAATAACGAACCAACAACTCCTGATCTTATGCTTGCGTTCTACCGCAGGCTCTACCCATTCAAATCCATCTTCGCATGGCTGAATCACGAACACGCTCCCACCAAACTCTTTACGCATCGAGAATTTGCTTTTACACTTCAAGGCGATGTATATCTGCGCTATAACTCCTTTGCGAACGCAGACGAACTCAAGAAGCAAGTGTGCACGTTGAATCCGACGCGTTTTGAGATTGGGCCTGTGTACAGTGCAAGGGTACGTCAGATTCTAATACGGGGGTGATGGGACCCGTGCGTCGTCCGTTCCCACAAGTACTCTTGAGAGACACATGCGACTGCGTCTTACGAATATACAGTTCTGACGACTCGTTAATTAGCCACGAGACAAGAAAACTGTCCGCCCCGCAGCATTCTCGCCACAACTACGAGAGCTTGTATTCGATATCGACATGACCGACTACGATCCTATTCGCACATGCTGCTCTGGCGCGGACATCTGTCACAAATGCTGGGGATTCATTGCCGTCGCCGTACGCGTCCTCGACCGCGCGCTGCGTGACCAATTCGGATACAAGCATTTACTGTGGGTGTACTCTGGTCGGCGTGGTATTCACTTGTGGATCAGCGACCGCGAAGCGCTTGAGCTCACGGACGAGCAGAGACGGGCTCTGGTTGGCTGGTTGACGGTGATCCAAGGCGGCAAGGAGATGCACAAGAAAGTCAACGTGAGGATTGGTTCGAAGGCACTCCCGCCATCCCTCGTGTATGTCATCGCATTCTAAATGCATGTTTTTGGCTCACCTTCAGATAGATCAGCCTACAAGATGCTCGAACCAGTGTTCCACGACCTCGTTCTCGCAAATCAGGAGTGCTTCGCAACAGAGAAGGGATGGGAAGCACTCTTACACCTCATTCCCGACCGTGACACGGTTGAAGAACTCCGTGAGAAGTGGGAGTCCCGTCCAAAGCGGTCCTCCGAGGATAGATGGCAGGACTTCGAAGATGCAATCGCGAGCAAACGGAACAAAGGAAAGGGCAACCCTCAGGTATGCAAACAGTACCAGCGTTGATCGGCTTTGTGGTTTCTGAATGTGATCTACACTTTCAGGCCTCTTTGATCGCTGCGAAAGAGGACATCGTATTGCAATACACATACCCACGACTCGATGCGGAGGTGTCTAAGCACCGCAACCACTTGCTGAAGGCGCCATTCTGCGTACACCCGAAGACAGGCCGCGTCTGTGTACCGGTCGACCCGAGAACCATCGACAAGTTCGACCCTAAGTGCGTGCCCACAGTTGCACAGCTCTTGCGCGAGCTTGATGGTCTCGCGCTTCCAGAGAGCGGCGCAGCTGGGGAGCACCACTCAGATTGGGAACGTACGTCGTTGAAGCCCTATGTGGATATGCTCGACAAGCATGTGATGGGCTTGATGGAAGAGACGAGGAAGATGAAACAGAAGACGGGTGAGTGATTATAATTGACATTTACGGACTTTGCCCCTAATTCGCGCCTTTCCCGTCCTCCAGACCTGACGTGGTAAAAGGATTGCACTCGTCTTTGTATTGTTTCTTGATGCGAGTTACGGGTTTTTGGGAGCGCTATTTGCACGTCTTGCTGTATCCTACTCTATCCACCGTGTATCACACTGATCGTCATTGCTTTCCTACATCTCACCACTAAGCAGCGCTACTCCGAAAGCTATGCGGGAATTACTCGAGCTTCTACATCACAGCGAGTAGAGATTGTTCGATATCTCGTGCAGACCACTGCCAACCTTTCGGGTGATCGTCAGGCGGATTGCGAAGGTCCAAATGGCTGAGATTCGGCCATGCGGCCGTCCACGCTTCTAACGTTGCATCGCCGCGCGGCACTCTGCAACGTCCATACATCGAGATACGCCTGAGTGCAGAGCAAGTCAGCAACGGGGCGAAGACGTCGGAAGGCCGGTACGTCTCTACAGCATAACGCGTGTCATCAAGGCGGCCTGAGAGGATTTGTAGGGTGTGCAATATGTCGTTCCATGGCCCGGTGCCGACGACTGCACAAAGTGCAGCCATGGCGATTGACGGTGCTGGTCGCCCAATGCTGGTGATGGAGAGGACTTGTAGGTGGCTCGACGCGACCATTTCGAGGAAGATCATGCACCACTCGAGCATGTTCGTGCGGATGGTGAGCGTCTCGAGGTTGAGGAAGAAGTAGAGTCCTCGATACTCGTGGGGTGCGTCCCAGAGGAGGTCGGCGCAATATGCGTCGAACTCGAGCGTGCGCAGGGATGGTAGCTGGCCGAGCCTTTCGAGTCCGTCGATTGTGATGCGCAACCCATCGAATTTTACCGCCGTGAGGTGGTCGAAACCACGCAGAGTATCCCCAGTTAGAGTGCAGAGGGCAGTCATCCTCTTGTCCCACTTGAGGAACGCATGAGAAGGTAGATCGGCATGAGACGGCGGCTCAATGTGCATAGACAGCTGTTGAATCCCGGGACTCGACCGCGAGACGATTTCGAGGGCGTGCTGGACGCGCATCGGATGCAGATGAAGGTCGATCGATGTCAAGGAAGGTCCTAGGAAGGCGTTCAAGTAATCTGGAATTGGCGTGACCCAGACATTATAGGCTACCTGGTCGGTGTAGCAGAGAGCTGTGAGGTTGGGGAGCAAGGGCTTGGGTCCTGCCCGGTTCAGCACATACCAGATGTGCGTGCTAATAATCGGGCGTGAGGAGAAGTAGCGCGGGGCAAATATGTCTGACGTCGATGCGTTCGTCGGCATCTGCAGCCTGTGGACACGACTGGCGTACTCTTGGAATCGCCAAAAATCCGATGGGATGGGGTCCCGCAGAAATTCCTGTACTAGGTCAGCGTGCGTCTGAGAGAGGTGGAACGGCAAGCGCAAGGAACGTACCAGTTTCGCCGCGAGAATGAGGCTATTGTCGGATGCACGTATCTCTGGGAGGTACTGGCAAAGGTCGTTGGGAAGTGTTCGCAGCAAAGGGACGATTGATGGTAGCGTCCGCCAGAGCACGTCGAGTGCGGGGTCTGTGAACCAGCTACACGTGAGGGCAAACGAAAGGATAGTCTGCAGCGATTCCCATGTCCCATCTTCATACAGGCACTCGCATATTTTGGTTCTCAGCGAGTACGGCAGTGAGAAAATGTTGGCTTGATATTGATAGGTGAACTGTGCGTGATGGTCAACTGTCATGAGTGCATGGAGGCGGCTTGAGCCACTTACCGTCGTGATATCCATGTGAACTGTACCGGCACTGAGCAGGGGGGTATGTGGTTCGTTAATGAGCGCCGTGCATGAAGATATACCTACCCATTCGAAACGCAAAGACGTATGTCCTTGGCCATTACTATCATGACCCAAAACTCGAAGCCCATTTGAAAGGCTTGCATAGACCAAACGGATAGTGGCTCGTGCCACTATTCCTTGTACATATGTACCCATTGTCCAAACTGCTTGCATGGGTATGGAAATGATTTCCACAATCTCGCTAGTAATGGTGGTGGTGAGGAGAGCGCCGTCCCGCAAGAGTATCGCGGAGGGGCGTGTGACTGACGCGTTACGTAACGCGTCGAGCAGATGGTAACGCGCCTTGTCGACATTCAAGTCGCATTATCTAGCCCGCTCCGAGGCAACACCCAATCTGGACATGAATCGGATCCAAGTCGGGCTAAGTCCGAGGCTTGAGAGGAAGAGTGTGACCTTCATCAAGTTGAAGAAGCTATCGTTGCAGAATAAATTCAAAATGATGCACATTACGATACGCAGAAGTTGGTCCAACGTCACTCCATCTCCAAGTAATCCTTACATCGCAGACTCGCACAGGCCCGTCCCTTCTGAACGCTCAAAGAGGGAGAATGTCCGGGATAGGCCCTACTGGTACGATCCTGTGAGGATTGACCTGTGGGAAGGGCGGTCAATCATCACCGTGACTGCTAATGCTGGAGCTTGTAATGATTAACATACGTTCTTCTGCCAGTAATAGGACGTCTTGATATAGTCGAATTTGCAAGTGGATGAGAACGCGTCGTTGTTCCAGTAGAGCTTTCGCATCCACCTTTAGGCAAGGGTGTATCTTAGTCGGGCCGGACTACGACTGGGGATAGAAGGGGCAGCGCGATACTCACAGGTGAATCGCAGGATAGCCATGGCGGATTGTACGCAGGTTGCACTTGAAGTGACCAACGTACACCGGATCAAAGCGCACCTGGAGATCGGAGCGTTCGTCGTCATTACTCAGTCGCGAGAGATGCTCACAGACACGGGCGAACGTACGATAGTCACGAAAAGACGGACGTCTGCCTCGGTGAGCCGGTTCCCAACGAGGTAGTCTTTGCCGGTCAGAATCTTCTCCAGCCTGTCGAGCGAATCGAAGAGAGCGATCACGGCCGCTTCGTATGCGTGCTGAGCAGTAGCAAACCCGGCTTTGTACACGCCATCTGTCAGGCGAAGCCGCATAGCCGTCAGCTTAGAGGGCACTCGATAAGAGACAAGGACGGAGACGTACTGTTTACTGTATCATACACCCAGTCATTGATCTCATCAATCTCTGTGCGATGCTCCTGAGGGTAAAGGTCGATAGCGGCCTTGTCTGAAGGGAGGATCTCGTTGAATGCAGTGTTAAAGATGCGAATGATCTCTGAGCTCTCGTTATTGACGATCGTCTCCGTCTTCTTGTCCCAGAGAACTGGAACGGTGAACCTGATGACGAAAATCAGGCACTTCAGTATTTATTCGCGTAGCTGTCAAGACTATCGAGACAGGAAACATACCGGCCTTCATAATCCGGTTGCACCCTCAAGTATAGATCCTTGATGTATTCGGCGCCATAGAGAGGGTCCACATCCGCACCGGGGTAAGGATCAACGTTTGCGAAGGCCCAACCGTTCTCTCCCAGCCGCGGTGACACAACGGTGACACCTACCCGGGTGCCTGGGTTAGGAGCGCCAACTTAGAGTAGATGTTGTAGTCACCGATGAAGTCCTCGAGTCCCTTGATTTTGCGGACTATGAGTGTTCTGGTGGCCCATGCTATGATACGGGATTATTATACGCTAATCAGTCTCCTTGCGGATTCACATACGGCACGAATATGCCACGTAAAGATGATAGCGATCTGGACGCCCGTCAGCTGCATTGCATACCGCTGAGTCTTAACACAGACCCACCTTTCTCTGGCTCGTATTTGCCACCTTTCTCGATAGTTTCTCTGAAAGACGAAGGCTTGCGCTTGAACGATCCGTCCGCTTCAGACAATCCTTTGCTGATGTCTGTTAGATGGGTAACATCGCGACGGTTACTCATGGTGTAGAACAGTGTAGGCAAGAAGTTGAGTCCGAGTCTGCTCGAGAGGTATGCAAGGCGGTTCGACGGAATCAGGATGCGGCCCTTCGCAGGAGCATGCAGAGCAGCTTATAAGGATGCGTTTGGAGTGTAGAGCCGCCGATCGCGACTTGGAGGATATCGTGAGTAAGGCTGCGGATGGATGAGCATTAGCTTGATAATGCGGCGCTGAAGACGCTGTCAAGCACGTCATGACTGGCTTCCGTTGGTCATGGTGTGTACGTTAACCAGCTCATTGAAGAGATCCTGAATTGTTGCTCTGAAGAAACGAGAGGGTCAGGAGGCGCGATCAGCTGGCACGCAGGTTGGCAGCTGTTAACATGTTGGCACAACTGTGTTGCATCGTTAAGCGCGACCATATCCTCATGAGATTCGTGGGAAAGCGGAGTTTGAACAGGGCTATACCGATTAACGATGCTTCAGAAGTTCCGAGTCAGCCTTTTGTTTTTTTTTGCTCTGAGTCAATGTCCTCATCCTCTTCTCGGTGAACAACTCTTGCTCTCTTCATACATAGCAACAACGTGTTCGTCTACTGCTCCCAAAGACGATGGACATGTGCGGCTTTGTCGCGCTCGCAAGTCCCACAATGATGTCCACATGAAACAACGCCTTTATCTAATCAAGGAACACCGTGCCGAACACCGTCGGTCCCGCGGCTGCATATCCCGCGGACTCGAGCGCTGACCAAATCTTCGTTCAACTTGTCACCATCGCGCTGAGGCTCTGACTTGGGTACTGACTCCCTGGGCGACTCACGGCACCGAACGAAGATTTATCTCGGTGGGCGTGTCGGCGGAGGTCCAACTTAGGCGATTCTCTTTTGGTTTTCCCCACCACTCGCTATGCCGGAGTACCAGCTGCACGTCGCGATAGCCCTTGCTATCGCATGTGCGACCAGCTTGGGTCTGCTCGTTCTAGCAGGACCCAAAGACCGGAAAGATGCTCTACCAACGACCTCGGACGGCCAAGAAGGTCTTGCTCGCGATCCATTCGACGTCACTACTCCAGAAGACTTCGTAGATGGTATTCCTGTAGATGAGCAACGATTCTGGACTAAGGTACGTGGCGAGTGAATAGTACATCTGTCTACTGTCAAGCTAAGTTGCCCACAGATGCGTCTCAGAAAACTCGTTATGGCCATTCTTGCTATTGCTATCCTTGCCATCCAGACTGTTTCTCTTGGCTGGTCAATCATCGAGGAGGACGATCTGAACATTCTGGTCTACTCTCTGCATGCTGTTTTCGCTCTCTACACTGTCGTGATTGCGTTACGAGCTGTCAACCAGACATATTCCCGTCATGCGCACTCTGTCATTCATCTGTCTGCACTCACGTTCCTTGCAACTTTTCTCCTTACGGCCACCGCAATCTTGCCCTCAAAACCCATGCCCATTATATCTGTTTTCCGCTCGTCTAGTGTCCCATTGGCACTCTGGTACACTGTATATGCGCTATACGTGATATGCATGGCTATTGCCATAACCACTCCTCGGGGACCGCCGCTCCACTTCCCAGCCGACAAGATTTACTCCCAAAAGACTGTGATGCAAATCACGTCCAACTACGAAGATAACGTCTGCGGAGTTACAGGTAGTTATTCGTATCCTCGAAATGCAAGATGCTTGTTGACATCGTGTTTT
>JAPEVG010000063.1:0-127335 GCA_029747595.1 Trametes cubensis
CGACGCTGCGCTCGAAGCGCCGCAGAAGAAGACGGAGGCGCCGAGCCCCCCGCAGGCGTCGCACGGGTCGGAAGGCGAGCACCACGAAGGCACGCGTGCCCGCAGTGGTCAGCACCGATGTCGAAGGCAGGCGGCGTCGTGGCGCGTACGGGGCAGGCTGGGGATGGAGTGCTGCGGCGGCAGAGCAAGTTGCGGGGCAGAGGGTGGACTTTGGCAGGATCCGGCGCAGGGCGAGACGTGGAGGGCGGCGGAGAGGATGGTTGCGGCGATGGCGTGAAGGCGAGGACAGGATTGCGGCGACGAGACGGAAGGCTGGGAAGACGGGCCAGTTATGCAGCATGTGCTCTCTTGATCACACTTCGGACTGGGGTAGGACTTACTAGTAGTGTTCTGTGTACGAGTAGACTTAATTTCAGGCATTGAGACCACTCCTTATCTTCCTTCGATCGTCCGGTGTTTCCCGGTATCTGCGCATTCACGAAGGTTTGGCAGATGTGCGTGTAGTCCATGCGTACACGATAATGAATGCGTGGACCACAAGCTGTGCGGAGACGTCGCCGACGACCATGACGATGTGGTCCCCCGTCCTCGTGGTGACAAGGGAGCGATAATGGTGAGCTGCAGGGTGCTTGTTCAGGTTTGCTGATGACACAATCCGCGAAGGCAGGAAATATGTGGTACGTGAGAAGCATTAAGACGTCGGTCGCCGGTCGTTGGTCGCCGGTCGCTTGCTATACACTTGACAGTTGGCCTTGAGGTTATCATGCGTCTGGCATCTCAGCGCACTCTCTCGCCGCGCGCAGCGACCGGCGCTGGCGTTGAAACGTCGATGTGTCATGGGGTGGGCGGAAGCCTGAGCCCCCTTCCCATTTCCCATTGTCTAGGGCTGGGTAAAGGAAGACTGTACCCAATTTGAAAGAGGTTGGAGCGGCGGTGTTGAGAGGCGACCCACGGTGAGACGTAGAGTCCGGCCGATTTGATCATCCACAAATGTCCGGGGGTATGGCGCATTGCTGCCGCCACCGCTGATAGCATGTCCTTTAAAGTCGGACGCGCGCGCACAGACACTGGAGCGGACCAAGTAGGTTAGGATAGCGTTGATTTCTGCCAAGTCGAGAACGCACGAAGATCGGTATACTGCACAGCGCAGAGAAAATGTCATCGCGTACAGGTGCAGGTGACTGGTAGCAATGCAAGAAATGAACTTGAACTTGCGGTCCCCCGTTCATGAGTATGATCTTAACGTCGATGTCGAGTGAAGAGTTTCTCTTCTCGTCGTTTAGTTGGCGGCGTCCTGTCCTGGATGCTGGGACAAGAAGATGGAACGTAACCACATCTGATAACTTTGTGAGACACTCACCGCGCAGTTCTTCGCTCTGCGCCGACACTGCTTCGAAGTCCATGTACATGTTCTGCAGCTCAGCCTCGCGTTGAGTCACCCCCTGGGCTGGTCGGACATGCGCCCCACGATCGCACGGCGGACTGCCCCATGCCTCTTACCGCCCGCTGCTCTGCTCAAGGAAGCTTCGGAGGCCACAATTACCGTGTTCGTCGGCGGTCGTCGGCGCAGCGGTGGCTGCGCTGCAGAGGTAAGAGGTGTTCTCAGCCATGCCGTCATCTCGCACGCCAGAAACCGGCGGTTGGGCGGAGGGACGTGTGCTCGCCCTAGGCGTCGACCCGCATGTGACTTTGAGAAATGATATCACTGCAGCGCCGAGTCGTGCGGAATGAGCGTTGATGCAGGATAGATTGTTAGCAGAAGATCGACTTCGAAAGCTAGGAAGGGTCGCGGCGACGGTAATGATTCGTGGTATGAGAGCGGCGATGGTGGGGACTGTGGACAGCGGGCCTGCGCGATGTCAACCACATGCGGCGACTGTGCGGGAAACATGCACACTGCGATTCTACATCAGCCGTCCGGACATAGGCCTGGCCTCAAGGCACTATCATCAGCGCGCGCAATGTAATGTCCGCTGGGCAGTACAATGTCCTGGAAGAGATGAGAAGTATCTTACTTACTCTTCATCTGACAGTAGTCGGCGATACATGCGGCGATAGTACGCAATCGACTTCCACAGGAACCATGAGCGTGCTGATGTATGAACCGTAGGACTTGTCATCCGCACTGGTCGACATAGCGGACGTCGTTGTACGCCTGCCATTCTTCGCGCAGAAAAAGCTGATCATTGGAGTCTAGCGGCTGAGAGTGGGAGGATGAGAGCAGGAGGAAGTGGAGGAAGAGCGCTAAGCCTGTCCGCGCCTAGTCTCCCGTAGGCAGACGACCGATGTGCTCTATTGAGTGAGGGGAGGACGAGCACAACGGCGCCTGTCCGCGCGTGTGCGTCACTTTTGACGACGGTTCGAGCCGCCGGCAGTTTCCGCGCCCGGCTGTCCGATGTAGCGTCTAATCCTCGTACCTCCACCACCATTCAGTCTCGATGCTCAGAGTTCTCGTGGTATGTTCTCTCTCCAAACATCTTTCTATGCGTTAGTGCTTTACATACCCTACTATAGGGCAGACGCGCTGTAGTTGCCGCGGCTGTGGCTGTCGGCGTGCATGGCAGCCGTGACAAGGTATTGTACGATCTTTCTACAAACGTCCGAGCTCCCTTGACCCCACCTTCGTGCCAGCTCCCTATCTACCCCGCTCCAAACCCAGAAGTCGTCCTATTAGAGACACCCTCCGAACTTGAAAAGCAAATAGGCGTCGCGCGACGGGCCGTCACTGCCACGTACCTGGACGCGCACTCGAGAGTGCAGAATGTGATTTCTCGGTGGATTGGGGTTGAGCAAGCAGTTGAAAGTACGTTCTTTCTTGTACTCTCGTTGTCTGTCCACTTATTCACACCATTCCGAAAGGCAGAGTCAAGTCTCTCATCGCCCCAGACGAACCGCTTACGCCCGGAATCCTCTATGTCGGCGTCGCCACGCTCACCGGTTCCGTTCTCGCCCGCAACCGCATCTTCTGGCGGCTCACGCTCCCTCCTGCGCTACTTTTACTCTCCTTGAATCACTTCCTTCCCAAGACGACGCACAACGTCTCCACATACCTCGGCGAGCTCGAAGAGAAGCACTTCCCCACGTTCGCGGAGAAGCACGAGATTGCGAAGCAGCATAGCGCGATGACCTGGGAGCGTGTCAAGGACGCGACCCAGAATGGCCGGGAGACGTTCTCGAGCAGCGTCGCAACGCTGGTAGGCAAGGTTGAAGAGACGACCGGATTGAAGCTCCGTGAAACACTTGGTTGGCGCGAGCGCACGCTCAAGAACGTCGAGACGAAGACGCGAGAGATTGCAGTGACCTCACGGGAGTCCGTTGCGCAAGTAGCAGACGCGGTGGAGGCTAAAGCTGCGGAAGCGGTAGAGGAGGTAGAGCAGAAGGTAGAAGAAACGAAACGGCTGGTGTAGCCATTGGCCGGTCGGAGGCAAACTACTTCCATTTCATCTGTTCTGGGATTGTCTTGCGCCAACAATAAGGGAAGGCACAGTAGCGATATTGCGGCGATTCGGTCAGCGATTTGAGGCAGCGGTTTCAGCACACCATCGGGGCCGAATAGCGCATTTCAGGTTCGCTTTGGCTTCGCTACCACCCATGAAGCAGAGTGCCCGGAGCTTGGATCAGCTAACGGTGTAAATTAGGGTGCCCCTGGAGTTAGGCTCGTCCCCAGCCTGTTCGGTGCTGACGTAATTCAAACTCAGTCGAGGACTCCTAGAGTATGGCGAGTCGTCCTCACTTCCAGGTCCGCTGATCACATCAACGATCGACTCGCCACCGACTGGGAACGAGTCTACCCTGGAGTAGACTCGTAGGTAGAACGCACGTGGGGAGTCGCCTTAACGGGAGAGCGGAGAACTAAAAGGCGAACTGCGTTGTCCGGTGAGCTTGTGACTGACTTTGAATCTGCCATCACCGGACAGGCTGTGGACGAGCCCAGCGAATGCCGCGTTCGAGACTCCGACTGACTCCGAGTGGGGACCGGCAACCCCTCCAGGCAGACTCAGCAGAGTGTGCCAGCGTCTAATATCTGCCGGTGATGCCGAGACGCCTGATAACAATCCTGACGACCTAAAGCAATGATCTATGCGAGATTTACCAGATAAACGCGATCGGGCGCTGAATTCAAACCGCGCGCTAAACTGCATTACGATGACCATGCACTCTAGAAAGTGGTCGAGCACAGACACCAAGGACGGCAATCGTTACATGTAAAAAAGCAATGACAGCTTAATCTAAGCTGTAAAGGTGCTCCTCTCGCCTTTGTCTGTGCCGCATCCGCTTCCGCCCCTACCACCTCCGCCACTGCTTCTGCAAACATCTTCCCAGTGGCGGGCCTCAGCTTCTTCCCTTCGTCTGGCTTTCGGATCCGGCACCCCTTCAACAGCACGCTCACAGCGCACTGGCACTTCGAGCATTGTGTCAACGCGGGACACCGAACGCTAGTTCCAAACCCCCGCGGGCTGATGCCCTGCAGACGGCTGATAAAGCACTGCGTGTAGAATAACGGTGTAAATCAGGATACCCCTGGAGACAAAAAAAAAAAGAGACTGGCTTTCGGATCCCGTAGGTATCGTTCGCGTCGGCGTGCATACGGAAAATAAGCTTTCTGCCCATCGTTTCCTTTACTCCTGTGTTAGGCATACCCTATGTAGCGAGTAGCGATCCGCAGGGCGAGCTTGAGAATCGGCGGCGGCGGCGGCAGCGGGCGAGCCAGTTCTCTTGGTCTCTCTATTGTGCATATATTTTGCTGAGGGTTTTCCGGCCTTGCGCCTTCTATGCAGGTGACCGACGCTACGATAGATTCCAGGACCTTGTGCTGCATGTGCAGCAACTTCAGCTTGGGGTATTGTTCAGTGGGGGATGCATCACTGCGGTCACATACTGTGTTGGGCGCCCATATCATCACTGTCCTCTCCTCTGCCTTGCTCTGTCAATATACGCTCTTCAACATCGTGTTTCTGCTGGAACTTTAGCATAGGATTCCTGGAGGGCGATGGGGAGTATTTTGGCCAGCCTAAACTTTTATTTTGATGACTCCTTTCTAGTGACACATACCATGAACGCGCACATATGCAAAATGTAAGCTGGAGACTTTGTGCGCCATGTCAAAAAAACGCGTGGATCTGATATTTTGGGGCCTAAAGATGAGTGTTTTGAGCCTCTACAACCCAAGGCAAAGTGATGCTGCTTCAGGACGAAGCGCTTCAGCCACTTTCACATTGAAGGTGCTTTAGGCGCCCCCTGCCGTACTGGCCGGCCACCTTCCTGTTTTGTCGCACCATCTTATCAGCCCCGATAACGAGTGTCTGTCGGAAATTTCCTATTGTACTCTGGAGGCCATGCTCCTAAAACCAGCACATCCTACATGTTCTCGTTCCCTCCATATGTACGGCAGGGTTTATGTGGATTACTAAATCGGGTATGTCGGCGCGTAATAATATGTCGGGAGCGGAGAGTTTCCATATTGATCATTAACGCGGGGAAGAGAACATGTATTGGCCATTTTGTTTCGCCGAGTTTCCGGCAAATTGGTCATTCCAAAGGTCCTGATGGGGCGGTACGGGCCGCGCAGCGGCCCATATATGGTGCCCAGGGGGACTCTCGTGCGCGCCGAAGGCGCGTCCTTACAGTGCGCGCACCCGTGCGTTGAACACCCTTGGGCCGGCATCATGGGTATACCATCGCGTCCGATACACCTTGACATGGCCTTGATTTTGGCTAATTATTTACTGTATTTTGTTAGGAATTTGCGAGCTTTCCGGCGGCTTGCGCCGCCGTCCACTGGAGGCATGAGCACTTATTGACATGAGCGTGCGCGATCCCGTTCATCGCCTGCAACCGTTTTCGAAGCTCTCTGGACTACATCCGGGTGCATTACAAATGGAAGGGAGTTGTACAAGCGTCTGGGAACGTCGCGGCGGCGCGCTGCCGCAATTATATATCAATCTATGCATTATATTGAGCTTTTAAACACTGAATCCACTACTGCACACTGTATCTAGGAAAAATTCCACTCCAGAGGTCCTCAACAAGCACCAGCGTCTTCCATATAATATGTCAGTCAATGAAAGACACAGTTGTCCAATAGACAATCACAATTCATGGCTGGTGTTCGCGCGAAGGGACCAATGATATAATCACGTGCGCGCGAAATGGTCTCTAAACCCCATGTTAGGGTTGACTTTTGATCTTTGGTCCTCGGGCGCTTAGGACCAATAGAGCTTTTTCGCAAAGCGCATGGCGCCCGTGGGGTAATGCAGATCTAGCTGGTGCAAGGCAGAGATGCGGCAGCAAGTGCGGAGTAGAGCGCTCCACGCAAGGCATCAACCGCCCCACGCGAGGCGAGGCAAACCCGCCGCGAAAAAGCTCTAATCTGGTCCGACCCTTGGAAGGTGAGCATCCGAGTTTCCTCTGAACGCGCGTCTCGCCGCAGGCGAGCCTAGGCGAGCAGCAAAGCTGATCAAGACGCCCGGCCGACGTCAATGAATAGAGAGCTTTGTATCTATTCAGCTACTAAGCCCTAGCTTGTCGAAGATAAGCGACGTAGTAGTATTTGCAGTGAAAGCGAGGTAACGAGTAAACCAAGTCGTAATTCGCAAAGAGACTGAAAGCTGAGGGTCGCTCTATGGCGTCGCCTCTTATATACATGTATGCAGGCCTGTAGACGGAATGTTCTAGCGTATACACGGACTTTCTGGTACGTAGTAGTCAGCGCTAGTCGAACTTAGTAACACTGTGGCAGTGCCGCTGTGTACTGTGCAGAAGCGCCTGTGCACTGCGCAGAAGCGACTGTGCACTGTGCAGAAGTAACTGTGCATAGAAAGTCCTAGAGAGTCCTAGATAATACGAGACCATTCCCATCTTTAAGAACCGTAGCTAGAATCCTAGAGTCCGCCATATTCGTATAGTACAGAGACGGAAGTAGAGGCCATACCAAATCGTACAGTTCGTAAGACGCCTATCGTACATTCGTAACAGAAATAGCGAAGGACCACTACAACAGACTACAGGACAACGATGCGGCACCAAACGACCCGGGCGAACACGAGATGGCAATACAGGAAGCACTGCAGCCGATGGACGCGAAACTGAGCAACAGGCACAAAGCGAAAATGGCGACTAAACTCAAGAAAAGCGAAGTAGTTGAAGCCATTAAAACGGCCGCAATCAACAAATCCCCGGGATTAGATGGCATTAGGACGGAGGTATGGAAGGAATACGTGAAGTGGCACGAGAGCGAAGTAAAGAGAGGTGGAACGGGGCCGGACGTAGCCAAAGCACTCACCGCAGTCTTCAACGACATCATAGACCACGGGGTCATAGAAGAAAGCACCTTCGCGAACGGATGGATCTGCCCGATCTACAAGAAGAAAGACACAAGGGAAATCGTCAACTACAGACCAATAACGCTCCTGAATGCGGACTATAAACTACTCACGAGAACCCTGGCAATGAGACTAGCGGAGTGCGCGGACGAAGTAATCCACCCGGACCAGGCCGGCTTCGTCCCTGGGAGGTCAATATACAGCCACATCAAACTGGCGTCCCTCATGATGGAGTATGCCGAAGCGGAAGAAGTGAATGGGCTGATAGTCGCGTTGGACCAAGACAAGGCGTACGACAGCATCAGCAATTTATTAAGTTTCCTGGGGTCCTGGAGCCTCCTGAGACGCCTGGGACGGGCGCTTAATAGACTAGCTGAGCGGCTGGAATTGCCTGAGGCTCCTGGACGCTCCTGGGTGGGGCTCTCCAGGCAGTCTCAGGCGCGTCCAGGCAGATTCAGCCGCTCAGCTAGTCTATTAAGCGCCCGTCCCAGGCGTCTCAGGAGGCTCCAGGACCCCAGGAAACTTAATAAATTGCTGATGAGGATTGACCATCAGTATCTCTACGCTGCACTCAGACATGCGAACTTCCCAGAAACGTTCATAAGGGCCGTACGAAACCTATATGCAAAAGCCGAAAGCTGCGTGATAGTAAACGGAATGATGAGCACAATGTACAAGATCTGGAGAGGAGTTCGACAGGGCGACCCACTGTCATGCCTCCTTTTCAACATCGCCATTGAACCTCTTGCAGCGGCGCTGAGGAAGTCTACGCTGAAGGGCATAGAGATCCCTGGAGTAGGAGAGAGGTTGATAACGAAACTATTCGCCGATGACACCACGGTATACCTCAGCCAAGAGGATGAATACGACACCCTCGTCGGGGTCACGCAGAAATGGTGTAGAGGGTCAAGAGCGAAATTCAACGAGGAAAAAACTGAAATCATCCCGATTGGAACCAAAGAGTACCGCGAAAAGGTGATCAGCACGAAGATAACGAGTGACACGGGAACACCTCTGCCGGAAGGAACAAAAATCGCCAAAGACGGAGAGCCGGTGCGCATCCTGGGAGCGTGGATCGGCAACAAAGTCACCTCCACTGCGTCGTGGAACAGGATAACGGACCTCGTGAAGAAGCACCTCGACCGGTGGGCACTATCCAGCCCGACGGTCAAAGGGAAGAGACTTGTTGTCAACATGGAGGTCGGAGGCAGGACCCAATTCCTAACGAAGGCGCAAGGGATGCCGAACGAAATCGTCAAAAGGTTGGAAAAACAAATACGAACCTTCATGTGGGGGGAGGAGAAGAAGCCAAGCATAGCCAGAGACATCCTATGTGCACCAATGGAAGAAGGAGGGATAGGGCTCCTCGACCTCGAAGCGAGGAACGAGGCGATCGAACTCATGTGGCTCAAGGACTATCTCAACCTAACAGAACACAGGGAGACGTGGACATACCTAGCGGATGCCCTGTTAGCGCGAGCTGCCACCTCTGGGGACAAGAACGTCGACGAGGACGCCAGGACGAACGCCTACCTCCAAAAGTGGGACGTAAGCACAAGAAGAACAGCTGGCCTACCTGACGAGCTCAAGAGGATGGTCAAAGTTGCGAAGAAATACAATGTCGGACCGGACGCCCCTAACCCCACCCAAGCGGTAAGAGCGCTAATGCCGATCTGGTACCACTGCGCCGCAGACGGAGACAGCCGCGGCCCCAACTCGAAATCCGGAAAATGCCTGAGAAAGAAACACGGGGTCCGGACGGTAGGCCAGTGCATGACCCTAATTGAGGAGCGGAGCAGGCTGGCCGGAAACCAGCACAGGAGGAATGCGGACCGTGAGTGCATCCCGTGCACAAGGGACAGAATAGACCGGGGCTGCGACAACCCCGCGAGATGCACAACTGCCGCCGAGAAGCTTATAAGGACAATCTACCCCAAGTGGAATCCGAGAAGAGAGCCCCAGAAGGACAGCCTGTCCATAACGAAATCCGGGAGAGAGAGGAATAAACTGGCCCAAGAGGAAAACGGGAGGATCACCTTTGACCCGAGTGTGACCCAGGGAACACCGCTTGCTACAATCTTCCGAGTCTTTAGGAAATATGACCAAGCGCAACAGGCGGCGACGAGGCTGCCGAGACCGTACCAGCTAGACAACCAGGAGATTGAGATATTCACGGATGGATCGTGCCTGAAGAACGGAAGAATGGACGCACAGGCAGGTAGCGGAATCTGGGTAGGGGAAGGGAGCCCCCAAAACCGGGCGGAACGTGTCCCGTACGAAAACCAGACAAACCAAACAGGTGAACTGTACGCGGTCATGCTGGCACACAAAGCAACGCCACCCTACATCCCGCTGCACATCGTAACGGACTCGAAATACGTGGTGAGAGGACTTACCCACTGGGTCGCAGACTGGGAAGACAAGGGGTGGATAGGCATCGAAAATGCCAACGTAATACAAGACGTAGTTGCCGCACTCCGATCAAGAAGCGCGAGAACGACCCTCCGATGGGTAAAGGGGCACTCCGGAGAACTAGGAAACGAGAGGGCGGACAGGCTAGCGGCGCAAGGAGCAGAGATGGATAGGCCCTATTTACCAAACGCGCTCCCCCAGGACAGACGCTACCTCAAGGACGGAGCGCAGCTCTCCAAGCTGACACAAAAACTAGCATACAGGGGCATAAGGGACGCCAAACAGAGGAAGCATTCCCTGAATGTCAAGACCAGCGAGAGGATAAGGGGAATTATTGACGAAGTACAGGGGTACGACGGAAACAAGAATAAGGACAGTGCCCTCTGGAAGGCAATTCAGGGCGAAGCAATAGACAAAAAACCGAGAGACTTCATATGGAAAGCCGTGCACGGAAGACAGAGAGTAGGAAAATACTGGTGCAACATCCCAGGCTATGAAGAAAGGGGAATGTGCAGGAAGTGCGGCACGACCGAAACAATGGAGCACATCCTTGGGGAGTGCGAAGCAGCCGGAAGAGCCCATCTATGGAGCCTGGCAGAGAATTTCCTCTGGCAGAGAGATGTTGACATCCCCAACGAGCCGACTGCGACCCTCCAACTTGGCGCGCCGCTATGCGAAGCGAAGGACGAGGAAGGCGACGCGAGAATAGGAGAGACGAGACTCCTCCGGATCGTGATGTCTGAAACGACCTACCTCGTATGGAAGGTGCGATGCGAAAGAGTCGTCGAGTGGGAGGCAGAGCCGGAGAGGGAACACTCGAAACCAGAGTTGACCGAAAGGTGGTACGCGGCGATCAACGCGAGGTTGGAGCTGGACATGAAGAAATCGGATAAGAGGTTGGCTGGAAAGCGGGCAACGCCGACCCAACGAGTGCTCGCAACATGGACAGGATCCCTGCAAAACGAGAGTGACTTGCCTGATGACTGGACAGGCGTAATGGGGGTTTTAGTGGGTAGGCCGGCCGTCAGACCAAATGGATGATGGCCGGGAGTCCCACACTGGGGCTGGCAGCCTGCGTGCATAACTGCATTTCCTCCTGGTGGTGGGGGTCTCGGCCCCCTTGCCTGCAATCAACGGGAAGACATAAAAATACGCGCCCGTTGAGCACCGAAAAAAAAAARACAAAAAAAAAAGAAAAAAGCCTATAAAATGCACGAGAGAACGAGCAGCTACCTCAAGTCGAGTAGCCCACTCATCCTCTCTCCAGCCTTCACAACTCGAAGATGATCTTCTCTCGCGCCATTGTCCTTGCCGTCTCCGCCTTGCCCATTCTTGCGGCCGCCANCCCCCCTCGAGGGCCGAGGTGGTTCCGGAGGGTCGTCGTGCAGCACCGGCGACCTCCAATGCTGCAACAGCACCGAGATGGTATGGGTTTGCTTGCCGCCATTGCTGCTGTTCGTGCCGAGCTCATCAACTTCCAGGCCGACTCCGCCAAAGGCGCTGCTCTTCTCGCCCTCTTCGGTATTGTTCTCCAGGACACTAACGTTCTCTTGGGCGTCAACTGCTCGCCGATCACGGTCGTCGGGGTCGGAAGCGGTGGCTCCTGCAGCGCCCACGCTGTGTGCTGCTCTGACAATAGCCACGTAAGAATATATCAATGAGCTAGAACACCTCGGAAACTAACCTTTGGGCCGTAGGGCTCTGCCGTATCTATCGGCTGCGTCCCGGTCACCTTGTAAAGAGCGCCTCGGAAGCAGTGCCGCACTATACGTGGAGTACGCGTATACAAGAGAATGTGACGTTTCTGCTGCGAAATTGTCGAGTCCTTCATGTGATGTTCTCCGAAAGTACTTTGAATCGTGAAAACCGACTGCCGAGACATCATATCTAGAAATCCTGTTCAGCTCAGCATGATCCTTAGACTACACGCGCGGGGCGGTCAGTGCGAATGTTGGGATGTCTTCAGACGGCCACACGATTGAGGAGTCGGATTGTTAAGAATTTCCATGCAAATCCAACAGGTACCCCACAGCTTTCAGACTGGCAGTTCAGATACATACAGTCGGTATGACGCGGTACATCGCGGTAGCAGACTGAGTTGCACGGGCGCTCAACGAACATACCCTAAGCGCTTGATATTGTCCCACCGATCGTCTCCGCTTTAGTCTTGACACTCACTATGACTATGGCAGATGTTCTATCAGCGAACTGGATCCTGGCTGAGAACGATTATCCATCATATGAAGCTTGACTAGGAAAGGTACCCCTAAGGTGATCACGGTGCAGCTTCTCAAGTACACACTGGAAAATCTTCGATCTCGTCAAGTCGCGGCGATGTCAGACAATTGGGTTACCTTAGCGGGAGTCGCGGGACCACATACTCCAGGAACGCGGTCATACTTCTTGTCCTTGGCAATACAATCGCCGAACAAGTCGTAAGGAAGCTCGTGGCAACGGTCACCAACTCAGCTTATTACAGGCATCATGGTCGAAGACAGAACAAGTCGCTACTCTAGTGGCGTGATCCTCGACCTGCTGTAGAAACACCGAAGTAATCGAAGTACGCCTTCTATCTCACGTTCATCGATTTGCGTTCATACAACTCGCGATGGCTAAGCGACCCATGGTCTGGCACCTTGACAAGGCACAACGCTCGCACGAGACTGATCCTAGGAACACGGCGCCATGATAGCTTCAACACAAAGGACGGATACCTCGACAATTCAGCGGTATGGCATACCAATGTCTCGGTTTCAGCACCCCGAATCCGTATTCGATTCACTGATGCGCTTGTGATTGAGTCCATTACAACCCGTCTCTTGCATAGTGGCATCAGCTTGTCGTGAGGCCACGATCCGGTGCTCGAGCCGTATACCCATCCACGTTCTGGTCGTCTGAACGCCACATCGCTCGCCCTTTATGGACTCGCATGCTGCAGCTTCTACCGTCTGGTGGCCGTTACAAAAGAAATCGCTCCGAACTCAGTCAATGATCTCTCACAACTCCGCCCCTCTGCTTCACTCTGACCACCCACTTCAGCCCACTCCATGTCTGTCATCCGGTTGCTGTTTGCTTCTCTGTTACCCGACTCGCTCGCCGTGTCTTCTGCCGCCACCTCGAACCGCACTCATATACCGGTCGATGCCCTGTCTGGCCACACGTATCGAAACGTGACTGTCAACTCGTCTCTCAATCACTCTTGCCTACCAGCTTCGCTTGGAATGGAGGGTGGCATCCAGTCTATCGAACCCATGGAGACGGAGCGCTTTGAACGTCGCTACGGCTTAGGCCTGCTCGTCGCTCGGGCGGCAGGCCTTCCTATTCGACTCTGTACCGCCGCGCTTTTGCTCGCTTTCTCGTCGAAGGAGCGTAAAGACGGGTGAGTCGCGCTCTTACGTGGCCTGATCCGTGCGAGCTTACGCAAGGACGAACATGTCAGTACCATTTCGAACGAGAATCACGCCTCCTCTCCAGCGAGTCTTCTCGACTTCCTTCACACACCCGAAGACGATCAACAAATGCTCCAGCCCCATCATGGTGCATTTGTTGCTTCGCCCCCACCAGAAGGCAGCTGGTCTCCCATCTTCGATGCGTCCGAAAATGGGTCAGCGCCCTCAAACTCGCTTTGCCTATCAGAGGTCGCCTTCTCCAACTCAGAAGGCCTACGTCCTTCGACAGATACTGACGCTAGCGCACAGTTGGAGTCGGTCTATGTTTCGATGCTGCTGGAATACTTCCCTATGCCACTCCGTCGCCAATCCTTACGCTGGCAGCGGCCTCGGGGTGCTCCCGATGGGTTGCTGTTCCAGCCTGCTAACTCTGTGCCGGATCTCGAGGATGAGAGTGTTTGTGCGCTCACGCCATTCTCCCCGACGTTGTGTTCTCCGCCTGCTATTGCATCACCTCTCGAGACTTCACATACTCTCCTTGACGACGATGGCGAAGGGGAGCACAATGACAGCCTCGTTGATGATGATGGTGACATGGACAGCGATGGAGAGGACAATAGTGTGTTTCATCCTACGCATCCAGACGGAACCGAATATCACCTCGTTGGGAAACTCGGCCAAGGGACCTATGGCCGCGTCATGCTTGCCTACACAGCGCCCACCTTCGACCTTGTTGCACTCAAAGTTCTGCACAAGCCCGCGCTGTACCGAGTAGCTGGCATGGCTGATGCCATCTGTAACGAGCGTACACTGATGTCCATGGCGGCAGTGTACGACAAGTCCTTCCTCATGCATCTCGAAGCGGCATGGGAACAAGACGATAACGTGTATCTTGCAATGGTACGTCGACTGTGATCTTCGTATCCTTCGGAGCGTACGCTGATTCTCACGACAGGAAGCGTGTCCGGAAGATCTGCGCTCGCGGATATACCGCGCCGCAGAGTCTGGTGTGCAAATTCCAGCGCAAGAAATCAAACTGCTCTGTGCGGAAATGGTATGTTTATGCTGATGCTCATTCCGCTGCCTCCCTGTTGATGCTAAGGCTGAATCCTGCTAATTGACAGATCTTGGCTCTCCTGGAGCTCGAATCCTTGCAGATTGTGCATGGTGATATCAAGCCGGAGAACATCCTGATATCTCAAGATGGTCACATCGTCCTCTCTGACTTTGGGCTCGCGCAGTGCGCCCCATTGATCACTTCCCATCGACGCGATTCTCATCTTCCCTTTTACGAGTGGGACGCTCCGTATGCATATGGCACACCGAGCTATGTCGCCCCTGAAGCGCTCTGCCGGGGACACGGGGCGGATATGCCCTTCACCGGCAAGGCTGACGTATTCAGCCTTGGACTGGTGTTCGCCGAGCTTTTCGGTGGGCTCGCGCGCCCGGTTTGGGATACGTCGGGCGATGGTGACAATAGCAAGGTGAACGCCGAGGCTTGGAAACGAATGACGTCCCATGAACGCCAGGCGGCGCGCATGATGACAGAAGGCTTGAAGGACGTCCTGAGCGAGTTCTGGACGCCGGATAAGTCAGCACGGGACTTGCTGCGTGTGGTGAGCTAATGTGTATCAGTCTATTGCTCACTGGGACGTGTCCTCATGCGCGTTCTAGATGCTTCAACCAAACGCGAGCGATCGACCGACACCTGCAGAGCTATTGCTCCATCCGTACTTCTGGGACCTTAACGTCAGCGCAGTCCAAGCCCGTCGTATCCCTCGTAAGTCGCCACATTGTCCTCATGTAGTTTCCTCTCGAGATGGGCTCATCATTTCAACAGATATGTACGAACCTCCAAGGCAACTGTTCTC
The DNA here is from genome assembly GCA_029747595.1 of Trametes cubensis. NCBI lineage: Eukaryota > Fungi > Basidiomycota > Agaricomycetes > Polyporales > Polyporaceae > Trametes > Trametes cubensis. The sequence continues at coordinate 14,995 of JAPEVG010000063.1, forward strand.
CACCTTGGATCGCAATGTCCGAGATGTCGCGTTCTTGACTGAAAAGTACGGCCGAGGCGCCAATGATGCCATGGTGTTTCCGGAGCAGACATCGACGCACATGGAACCAGATCGGCCATTGAGGGAATTCACCTGGAAGAAGCCTCAAGGGAAGCTGTTTTTGAGCACAAGGTAACTTTCTGAGTTGACATAGCGCTCGGCGGCGGCTCGTCGATATTTGTTGGAGGAGCGCACGTTAGTCGTTCCTCCTAAGACTGAGTTTTGGTAGTGCAAATCTGCCTGTAATTGTACTGGTTGTGATGTGTTATAATGTAACGGGCGTGGCATGCGTACGATGGTCAGCTATACCGAGGAGCTAGTGCGCGCGTCCCTTATCCGTCCACTAGCTAAGCGGGCCAGTGTCGGTCGACTTGCACTAGCGCTCTTCCAGGCGCTCGCGCCACCTCCGAGTATCGCAAGCGCACACCGGCAATTCTGCAAGTTTCAACTCCTCCGTGTACAGATGTGTCGCATACCTGCACCCGCATAGTCTCGTCATCAGATATGTTGCAATCGTGCGCGCGGTCTAACATCGAGATCGACACATAGAAACGGCCGACACAATGCTCTGTAGAGAGACCGCGCGCCCGGTAGTACGCCACCTCAGCTGAGCTGGATACACGCTACTACAACCAGGCCTGTGAACTCGCAGATCTTGTGCAGCAGTCGTTCCAAACCAACTTGGACAATAGCAGCCATATCGCGTCTTCCTCAAGTGCAGGGCAGTAGAGGCAGCGACCGTTGTCATGTAAGTAAGGGCCACTCGTCTTTTATCTGCTTACGGCAAATTCCAGCCGAAGACGCCCTTTCCTGATTCGCCTTGGTTTGTCTTCGTGGTATTGTCACTGACCTCCTTCCGTTTGCAGAAATTTTGATCCTTGACTGCTGCTGCAGGGCTAGACTGTATGCTGAGGCAGGCCTGTATGTGGGTGCCGCCACATCTATCGGCGCGTCCTGTATAAGAACGCGTGAGCGCGCTTTGGCCATCTCCTCACCACCCGCCACCTTCTCCTCCTACCCACGATGTCACTTGTCGAGTCCGTCCTTCAACGCATCTCGTATGGCTTGACGTCGACGTTCGCTCAGTACCTCAAGGGCACGGTGCTGTCCAAGTTCTCCGCACACCGGCTTGTGGCGGCGGACAATGGCATGCCTCGCCACAACCCTGGTGCAGACTTCTTCTATGGCCAACTTTACCCGCTGTACCGTTACAGTGGAATGAAGCGCTTTGGCCCTGCAATAGCCACCTCTGTTGGGTTTGGCTTCGCTCGACAATTTAGGCTTGAACCGCCTAGAGCGTGGTGCATCCCACTCTCGCCTCCTCCTCAGATCCATCCGCTCCACGAACACATAGCGGCATCTGGGCCATCAATGCCACAGAAGCATGAGGTTAACTCCTCATCCTATGGCACACTGATGAACTCAACGGATGCTGACATTGACGTGTCCGAGCGCGCTTACGACCCACTTCACGACTCAAGTAACGACGCCTCTCTCGACGAACACCCTCTTGTACAATACGGTCATCCTCGAGCTCCTTCCCCCTTTGAGCTGCAAGACGTCCTTGCGGACATACCTGCAGAAGCGCTAATCTCGCTACACTTTCCACCCCCCGTACCGAAACTGGGCCCAGTGGAGCTTCCTGTCATCCCAGAGAATTACCTTCGAACGTATGCTCGACCAAATCGGACACCACACGACGCATTGCCACAAGTATTAGGCGTAGAAGGGTGAGTCAAGCTCTTCTATGCCACCGAACAAAACGTTTACAGTTCTTGAACTAGTTCGCCACAAGGGCGCTTTCCGGTGCATGCCGACACTCGGGGAGAACTTAGCCACCAGCAAGCTGTGTACGCGAACCAACTCGCAACTGTGTATCAACCTATCCTCAACCAGCACCACAGGCCTGCAGAACCCATGTGGAACGCACCGCCTTTCCACCATTATGGCCCAGCGTACGTTACACCTTCGCCTCACCACATTTCCCCGCAAGCGCCACGCCAAGTCTGGCCAGAGCAACACGCCCCCGACGCTCGCTTTCTCTGCGCTCCGACACAGTTCTACCCCTCGCCGGTCAACTCGGACGAGCACGCGGCACAGGCTACGGGACACTCGCCCACAGATCCAGTTCCGCCTGTTCGTAGGGACGCTCAGCTGCAATGGCCAGTGGGTGTTACGCCGCCACAGCCTCAGACAAATGCCATGACGCCGTATCCTGGTCCGGTCGGCCTTGGTATCGTGCAGCCTGGCGCACCTCACTACGGGCCCGCCATAGTAGCACCAGGTGCGATCGGAGAGCCGGTGATCCCAGGGGCCCAAGGGAACCTTTGCCAGCCGGTTGCACCTGCCACGCCGTACTTCACGCCACCCTACAACGCGAATGCACCGAACGTCATCGCAGGTCCTTCCGGCAGGCCAGCTCCAAACCAACAAGGCCATGGATATGGAATGCCGGCCCAAGGTGTCGAGCAAACTCGTGCTCCCTCTTACGGCTTCCCCAACCCTTCCGACTTCCAGGCGCCGTCAAACGACTCCAGCCCTTCTCCACGGGGTGGCTACTTGCCTCCGCCGTTTGACTACCAACCCCATCCACCAGGTCCTCCTCTACCTCCACCGTACCCAGTCTTGCAAGGTCGCGCTGAAAGCATCCTCAATCGCATCCTTCAGTATGGAGACCATCGTCATCCTCAACAAAACCGTTTCCCAAAGGCGTACGATGGGCCAATCGGTCCACCTCCGGGACTTCCTCCTCCACAACACCGCGTATTCCCTGGAGCCTGGCATGGTCACCTCCCTGTGGCAGGGAAAGCGCAGCCGCATGTGGCCAGTCCCGCGTTTGAGCTGCGAAGCGACCAGGATGAGGTCGTGATTCCGAACCGTCGTGCTCAACGAGACTCCCCAGCTTATGCGCCAGGTGGCGGCCGCTGGGGAGCTCCCGTTGCCAGACCTGAGTCGCAGTGGTTCAACAACATCACTGGCTTGCCTGTCATCAACGACGTTGCGCCTCTGCCACCGCCTGAGCCCAGAGATCACGAGCTGCGCGTGAAGTGGCGGAATCAGCGACCGTACTACACGACGAACAACAACAACCTGGGTGCTAAAAGTCCAATCCTCTCGCACAACGGTGTCGACTTCAGGCTCACTGCGCGTATCGCGGACAGCGGCGGCTGTCGTGTGATGGTAGGCGTGCATGATCGAACTGGTCATCCGTACGCGGTCAAGGCCGTACACAAGTACCTCGCCAAGGTGGTGTGTGGGTTTGCGCGCGCGACGCTGAAAACCGAGAAGGCGGTAATGGCGCGGATCACCGAACGCAACGCTTCGCCTTACCTCCTGCAGCTGCTGATGTCCTGGGAGGATCGCGATATCGTGTTCTTTGTCTTGGTGAGTGTAATGCCTGGTGAGCTCATAGAACGATCGCTGATACTTGTTGCCGTTCATATCGCAGCCTATGATGGGATGCGATTTGGAATCGCGGCTTGCGGACTACGCACAGATCACGGAGCACGACAAAGAACTGTACTGCGCTGAACTCGTGAGTCCTCCGTCCATGCACACGTCCGCGACATATCCTCATACATTAGGGGCAGATCTCCGCCCTCGACGCGCTCCGGCAACACAACGTCGTCCACCGAGACATCAAGCCAGCAAACGTCCTCATCGACTTCGAAGGACGCGCTGTCCTCTCGGACTTTGGGCTTTCGGCGACCACGGACNGGGGACTACACTAAGGGCTATCACTCCTGGAAATGCTATAGTGGCGTCGGCACGCTCCCGTATATGGCCCCAGAGATGTGCCACCCTGAAGTCGAACGGATAGGGTACGGCGCGGCGGTCGACGTCTGGAGCCTCGGCGTGGTGTTCTTGCAAATCTTCGGATTGTCGAACCTCTGGGGGTTCGAAGTCCAGACGTGGTCTCGTGTAGTCGAATCGGTGGAAGAAAGGCTGCCGGCGGTCAGGGCGTTTCTGTCTAGCAAGACTTACGTCAAAGAGACGGCAGAAACGGCCATCCTGCAGGTAGGCGTTCGCGCTGAGATTACCTAGCGTTGTATACTGATCATCTCATGGATCCAGATGCTCGACGTAGACCCAGTAGCTCGGATCTTCGTAGAAAATCTCTACAACTTCGTCCCACAGCACACATGGGCGCAGGTGCAGTCACAGACCCAAACTCGTAAGCACAGTGGCCTCTCTCTATTGATATTGTGCTCACATCCGCGACAGACGACTGGAGGCCGGATCCCTCACAGGGGCCGCGTAATCCCCACCAGCGCGATTTGGAGTTCGCGACTTATAGAGACAGGCACCGCGAATTCCTATCGGAGACGGCCCCCTCGTACGCAAGGCGGGTGCGTGAGTTCCGGATCGAGCAGGAAAGTGCGAGGGCCTTCGACTTTGAGTACCGCGCGAGAGGCGCGTTCGGAGACGCCTGAAGGCTGTTTCAGCCTTCCCTCCTTGTTTGATGATTACCTCCTGCTGCAGCTATCTGTTTGTTCTCTTGTTATCTGTACATTTGCTCTTTCCGTTGCTGTTTTTCGCTTGCTCTCTTATATCCTGACTTGCACGAAATTGATCTGAAGTGGTCAGCACTGAACATTAAACTCTGCTGCAGCGGAGCATTCGGAGACAGTTCGGAGGATACACGGTCACGTGGTCGCGCGCGTCGTTCTCCCTGCGCGTGGATAGTGCGCGCGCGCGCACAGCACGTCGCCCCTGTGTCCACCCGAGGTCCATGCTGGCGATGAAGCGGTCATGCAGGGACTCGCGGCCAAGGAGCATATAGCTCTGGCCAAGTGCTGTCTTGATAGATGCCTGTGGTGGCGACAGCGTTGTCGAGCTCGCGGCCAGTGCGGGCGTGAGGCCCGCGTTTGGCGAACCGCGGTCCAGTACGCAGGCGCTGCAGAGCCCTGATAGCACCGGCAAACAGTAGCAAGTTCCATTCGTTCATACGTGGACCTATAACACAGGTAGGTTAGAGGGCATGTGCCAGTAACCTCGGGTGGACGCGCCGTCTCCCGAGCCCAATTGTTCGCGAGGGAAGCGAAGGCAGGTACCGCCATTTCAACTGCTGGAAATGTGGGGATCCGTCGGCAACCCAGAAAGTCGAACAATGCGTGCTGCCTCTCAACAAGGTGTACACGGCGCTTCTGTGGCTCATGCACCTACCGATTCCCTTCTAACGACCGCCTGCAAGCGTTTCGTTGATCAATGGAGAGCTCGCCCTATTGCCGGTCGGAGGAAGCCTCATATTGACGGGTGGTGTGGATTAAGGGAGCAATTAGAAGAGGGATTGAAGACAATTGAAGGGCCGATTAATATCTCGGTTAGATCAACTAAAAGGGGATTAGTCGCGATCAAAATGCGGGGAAGATGAAACGGATGGGGACTCTTCAAGTTCTCTTCACAACGTTGTCACCAGGTTGATTCCGTATTTAATAGCGTCCGCGCTCGTGCCCGTCCTCTTTCTCTTGTACGACGAGCTGCGCTGGTCGTCGTTCGCCACGATCCTCACGACGCTCATCTCGTTTACACCTGATTCCTTCGGACCTGACTAGCTGCCACTGCCAACATGAGCCTCGTTCACGCTGCCCCGACGCCATCACAACATCCTTTGTTCACGAGGACAAACGCGCCGCGCTTGCCGAAGGTCCACTTCAAACTACCTCTCCTGAAGAAGAGCCCACCTACCGTCTCTGTCACGAATACGAACGCCGCGCGGACGAACACATCCGGCATCTTGCTCTCCTCGTCTTTGCCTGAAGTCACGCCACAAAGCTCCATCCCGTTCCCTTCCTCCCCGATCCCCTGTCCANTCACCGCGCAAGAGAGCTCTGAGCGAGGAGGGCTATGCGTCTAGCGACTATGACCTCGAGAAGGAGTCTCTTGCGGCTCAGGAGACCAAGGCCGCAGCTCTGCCAGTCAGTCGACACGTCTCTCATGCTGACATCGTTCGCCGCCGGCACAAGTCCTGTTTGGCCGCTTCGTACTTCCATCACAACTCGTATCTTGCCCGCAAGACGTCTGCATCGTCAGAGAACGCTGAGAAGCCTGCCACGCCTGCATCAACCCCAGCACAAACCCTTCCGATCCATCGGCCTGTTGCGCGACGGGAGAGCATGAGTGCAGGCACATCCACCGGGAAGGACCTCCGTAGAACTCGGCGGCTCGTCGCTGACGCCCAGTTCCTCGCTTCGATGCACATCAGCATCGCCTCTCAAGTACGCATGCGCGTTACGGATGCCGACGCACGCGACGATCTTATCGCACAAGACGCGCTCCTCGTAGAGCGCATCTGGCACACACTCGTCGACATGGGCTATAAGCCTGTACCTCTGGAGAGCGCCCCTGCTGCACCGTCTGCATCTCCTCCCAACGCTGCGCGAGAAGCGGCAGAACGTGCAGCACGCAAGACTGCGGCTGCAGTCGCGTCTACTCCGATTTCGTCGGGCCGTGTGCAAGATGTTACGCTGGCACCGTCGGGTGTGTTGGCTGTTCCTCAACTCGTCGCAGTGCTTACTATGCGACACCGCGACCGATCAACGACGCGCCCTCGTTCCGCGGCTAAGAAACGCGCAGAGGGGCCGCTGTCGCGCTCACCGCTTTCGACCACTATTCTTCCTTCCGAACCCTCGGTCTCCCCGTCATCCGGATGACGGGGCTTGTGTATATATCGGTTGACCCTGATATGCCTTTTCAACGTCTATGACGTAGCGCGCCGGTCCAGTAACCGCCGCCTTATGACGATGTAAGTCTATCATTTAAGAGTTAATCTTGCTGCGTGGGCTGACCATGCTTGCTATAGATGACCCCACCTTCCTTACCATGCGTAATCGTTAATCCTGGTGCCTACCACCTACGCATCTCCCAACCTAAATCTCTACGTCCACCCTCGCTGTTGTCTCTCGCATTGCTTTGCAGATCCTCGCACGCACATCACACATAAACACCTTGTATCCCTACCGTCCGTCCATCATATCATCTCTCACGCCACTTCTTTCCTCGCCTCATACGCAACTGGTATCATCACGGACGCGCGCCGCTACTGTCTCCTGGCAGGCCCCGAGACAGAGTCTGAAGTCGCTCTTGGGAACTCAAGGTCGGGTGCTATTGCAACCCCCATATGCATGTATCTAGATAGCGTGGACGTTATGGATCATCCCTCAGTTTGTTGCCTGTTTCCGGTGTTTTGTTTGATCTCAGGAAAGGGGCGAAGCGGGCTAGACCTGCGTTATCCGCAGCTATGGCTCATGCCATGCTTCAGGGTCTATAATCCGAGCCTATTCCCCTATAGCTTGCTCAAGAGCTGGGAACCGGTAAGTCGTTCGGTTGCCGAGTTCTGGGAGTACACATGGCATACACTGCATTCGGGCATAGTACAAATCAACATCGACATATTCTCAAGCGCGCTTCTCCACACTACTGCCGGACATCTCCTCGACTACTTCAACTCGCTACGTACACACTCTCCTTCACGTTCTAGTTATGACGGCGTCGTGCGGGCCGTTCAGAGGCTAACCGGGACACACCCGATGGAGATCAAGCCGCCCTGAGAAACGAACAAGGTCAGTTCAGCCATGTCCTGCATATACTCAGGCTGCCGCTACTACGGTAAATGTCACTCACGTGGCTGTTGTCGTCGCAGCACACCGCGTTGGCAGAGCAGGCGTTGCCGCTTCCGACGCCGACGACGTTGATCGGGGAGCAGGTCAGCCCGACGAGCGCGTTCACGTCCTGAACGACGATGCCGAGGAGGCTCAGGATGGCCGAGGCGGCAGCGGAGTCAGCCTATAACCACGCTCGTAATCAGTCTCGCGTTCATGCAGTTAAGTTAATCGCTGGAAGGGAGGGGCTCACCGTGGTGGTCTGCTCGCAGCACTGGAGCGCGCCCGTAGAGCAGGTCTGGCGGGCCTCGAGCGCCGTCGGGGTGGCGACCGCAAGGAGGGGCGTGGCGACGACGGCGAGAGCGATGGCACGGGAGAAGATCATGTTGTTCTGCGAGCTGGGGATGCTGGAACGAAGCTTGGTAGGGCGAGTGGATGGTTCGACCTGTCGAATTGCACTGTCTCCCGTACCCTTTTATACGTCCTCGACCAGGCGACTCGGACGTCACTATAGGACAAGTCTTGAGGGTGAAGAGGCCTCCGAGGACTTCACGTTGCCTACTCGACAGGCGCAACCTCCGCCTGACAGGTGGGCAGCGTTGACGGTGGTCCCCCCGACGTCACAGGGGTAGCAGAACGTCGTCGCTGCAGGTGCAGAAAACATACGACGACGCGACGTACCTTGAAGCTCCCCGCGCGGGCGCCGTGGAGATGGTGTCCTAGCCAATTGCGAGCCGCACAGAGGTGTGCTCGAACGGCTCCCGTGGTACTCCAGAGTCCTATTGCCATTGAGCGGAGGCTGTCGAGCGACTGCGCGGGACGTGCAGCTCTGATGCTCCATAGTCAACAGGTTCGGAGGCTATGTGCGGGCAGATTGAGAGCACCGAACGTGCCACACTTGGGCCATGACAACATGATGGACGTCCTCCAAGGAAAGTCGACCGGGTCCGTCGTCGAATGGCCGTGGGGGCTATGACATAGGCGTCCGCCCAGCAGGGTATGTATCATGAGAAGGCCCCGCGTAATGAACGTAGGAACGATTCATCTCCGCAATTGCGTCCGGGACCGGGCGGTTCAGCACCGCACAGCGTCGTTCTCTGTCGCGGTTCTATGTCTGCGGGTGGCGCCGCTAGCATAATAGAGCAACGATAGCAAACATAGGGCACGCGGGACAGGCTCGCTTGGGACCTTGGGTGGCAGGGGAAAATGAGAAGGGTTGTCGAGGATGGGATCGTTTCGCCGCCTAATCAGCGAGGCGGTCCCAGGCCAAGCCTCATGTCGTCCGCGAGCTGGACAACATGACCGCACATGGTGTCATCGTAGTCCAGCAGTGAATTGGCTCGCGAGGAACGGACTCACGGCATGTCTTAGGATAGTATTTGCATTTTCCACCGGCATCTGATAGTTCCGCGGTGTGAAAAATGGTCTCCGAGCGAGAGCTCATATCCATCTGTTTGGGCACCTCGCGTCGGATGTGTTGGGGCGGATCTGTGCCCCCAATGTCATACTGCGGAACAACTCAAGATCACCCGGTACAGCTTGGGATGTGAGGAGTGGGTAGAACGTTTCGCATGAGAACGGAAACAGTACTGACATATGGTTGAGGAGCTGGCGAAGAACACTGGGTCGCGGATCATGGAGGCAAAAGGGAATTCAGCGGACGAAGAACACTACAAAATAGGTGCATGACGTACTATCTCAACAAATACGGTTGTTGAGTGTATGCTGTGAGGGGTAAAAGGGCGGGGAGCTGCTAAGGTAAAGGGTTGATCTGGGAAGACGTAAGCTTGCTATCAAGCTCGCGGGCCCGTACGATGCGCGAGTGGATGAGGCTGAGTCGTGCATCTCCTCGTAGACGCAGTGCTCTTCCCTATTCTTCGTCTTACAATTTGCGTCATTTAGTCGCTCGGCGTCGCATTCCTGCATGCAAGGCAGCAAAACAATTCCAGTGATTAGAACGTCGTTCTAACACGCATTCTTGTTTCTCCCATACGAATTGACAGCGATGACCCAGGCTCAACACAAGTCTCGTCTAGCTGCAGGCCATGGTAGCGCTGTGAAGCGGGATCAGGCCGATATCTGTACATTCGATATAGGAAGCACTTACCGTCTCGCCGCGTGTCTGTCGCCACGTTGTCGACCAGACCGGCACCGAACGTGAGCACGATAAATTGTCAATGAAAGGGCCAACTTGCCTACATCATACACATGTCTTCGGCATTGCTGTGGGATGGAAATCGTGGCGGGTGAGGAGTGTGCGGGGATTGTCGTCTAGTCCAGATGCTCACGATCAATGACAGATATTGACATTGAAAATCCCAATGGCTGTGTATATCAAGGGCGTCAAATAGCCTGGAATGCCGACTTTGTCGGGGTTTGGCCATGTAGTCAGGCCGGGTAGCGGGATGTGGTATGCGGCCGACGAACATGCGCGCAACGACCCGGGTACGTTGTGGTACCGTCACGCGCGTCGTTCGTAGGTCCATTGTGGATATAATTTATTGCACAGATCCCGGAGACACTAGACACGACCATGAATGGTGTCTATATAGTACAAGTATCAGCATGTCGGCGATCGCAATGCGGCAGCAGGATAGCAGGACAGCTAAAGAGGGCCCACCTGGGTAGGCAGGGTAACAAACACAGGCTGAGGAGTAGGAATCTGGAACACGACATCCGGGTGCCCGTCACGTCTGAGCGTGATGTAGGCACCCTGAGGGGCCATCCACTTCTCCTCGCCCTCTGGGATCTCGCGCATCCCCATGTTACGCTGCTATGACCTGAGCGGGCCGGCTATCCCGAAGGGGGGTGAGTTCAATGGCATCGGGGCGCCAAGCGGAGGGTTAGGCGAGTGTCCAGGCGGAAGGTTTACGGACATCTTGCGTACGACGTCGAAGAAGTCGATGCAGAACTGACTACACGGCTCCATGCCGCCTTCCCACATACGTATGACGAGAGGGGAGTTGGGGATGCGAACGTGCTGGACACGCTGGTCGTCTGCCTGTGGCTTCACCTGCAGGGAGACGTCAGAAAAGAGGAGGAAGTGGAGGATTTCATCACTTACGCCTATAATCAAAAGACCATGCCTCTGGAAGTTCTGCTCCGTCGGCTCATTGAAAGTCTTGAAGGCTATTTCTCGCTTCGAGGGTATTGGCTCCCCACAACTCAGGCTGCATGAGCGACTCCAGACCCCTCTCTCTCAGTTTGAAGCCTGGCAAGGTCCTCCCGCCGCGCGTGGTGCGCAAGTGAAGACGTCCGAGTCGGCTACAAAATAACAAGAGGCCATCACATGTAAGAACACTTCTGAAGCTGTAATACCCACGCGCGTAGAACGGGCCAGAGCCGCAACGCAAGCAGGAGGATGAACTTGAAAGACGGGCGTCAATTGCCCCGCCACCAACGGGCGCCAAGTATCCACGGCCACGTGACAACAGAGTAGTGCACTGGCTGACGCGCGCTCTCCGAGTCGCTGCGCTTCAATTAGTAACAGTACGGTACCCACAAGTTCAGCAGCGCCACGGAGGGTCTTTGGCATCACCTCGCAAGGAACGTGGGCCGGTATTAGAGTGCTATGATGATAGAACCTCTATTTCGCAGCCGAATCAGCGGAGGCAGGCGGATGAGTTCGTCTGGCTCCAGTGCTGCTATCATCGACATCTTTGCCTACTGGCTGAAAATTCAGTCTAGTGAGTAAAAAAAATTACAAAGTCTGAGTTAGAGTGAGCATTTACTACCCATCTCCGTGTCCTGTTTGGCTACGACGCATAGCCATTTTTGCTCTAGCCTCGTCCTCGCTTCGACACCCCTGCACTCGAATCCCATCGTTTGAACATGCCCTACTATGACATGATGGATGTCCTTCGCAGACAGTCAAACGTGTCCGTTTCAAATGACTGTGGAGACTATAACAAATGCATTCGCTCAGCAGGGTATGTATTATGAGAAGGTCCCGGTTATGAATGTAGAAACGATTCATCTCCGTAAATGCGTCACCGCACAACGTCGTTCTCCATCGGAGTTCACTATCTGCGGGCGGCGCCGCCAGCATTATAGAGCAATGGTAGCATACTTAGCAGCACGCAGAGTAAGTAATTTGTTGTTTCAACAACGTGAGGAAATTAAAGGGCGTCGAAGAGGACCCAGGATGGCATCGTTCCGCCGCCGAATCAGTGATGCGGTCCCAGGCCACTGGAACGCCTCATATCGTCCGCGAGCCAGGCAACATGGCCGCACATGGTGTCGTCGTAGCCCAGCAGTGAATTGGCTCGCGAGGGGCGCACTCACGGCATGTCTTAGGATAGTATTTGCATTTTCCACCGGCACCTGATAGTTCCGCGGTGTGAAGATGGTCTGCGAGCGAGGGTCGGGCTCGATACCCATCTGTTTCGATACCACACATCGGATGTGTTAGGGCGGATTTGTATCCCCAATCTCATGCTGCGGAACAACTTCAGATGATCTGGTACGGCGTAAATGTGTGGGTCGGTAGAACACGTCGAATGAGAACGAAAACAGCATTGGAATATGTTGGGGAGCTGGTCAGAAATGCTGGGCCGCACATCATCGAGGCAAAGAGGGATTCAGTGGGGAGGAAATATTGAAGAATAGAGACATGACGCATTACCAAGACCCACTGTCCATCGAGAAGTTATCGGTGGCGCATCAACCAATAGTATAGGCAATTATTTCACGTTGCCCCGAGCTGAAGACACGCCGTGAGGCCCGTGAGGTCAAGAATTTGTATGTCCGGCCACGGCGCTCGTCCCGTGGAATTTCATACATGGAGCGTATCGCTTATTAATAACCTCGTCATGTTATTGCGAGGTAATGGGGTACAGGTAGAGTCTTTAGCTATCAATACACACAATCAAGTAGGAGGAAAACGAGAGCGAAGCGGACGAAAACAGAACGATATACCGATGTTCCAATAACCGTCATACGGGTGTCAGCTTCAAGTTCGCGCGTTCCAAAATACCCTGCAGAGCTCCCGCTGATCGCACGACGGCTGTCAGCGAGACTATCAACATGACGCAGCCTGAAGCAGGGACTGACCCATCTGAGGTAATGCACCAGCCAGCACAGGGACGCAGGCGACGAGGACGGAACGTGCCGTCGCCCAGTTCATAGCGCACAATTCGTCCACCGGGTTTTCGCTCTCCTCGAACATGACGTTGGCCGCCATAATCCAACATATCTAACAATAACGCAAGTTAGTCCGACCAATCAATGAACTAGAGCCCACGGAAGTCGACGTGACGCACCCCAAGCATGTAGTCGAGGCCGTGGTAATCCGCGGCGGTCAACGTCTTCCCGATTCCGGTCAATTTGAGCACGGAGCTCATGCACTGCTGCCGCGACTCGGCGTGCGAACGTGGTGCGAGGTGGTGCAGCGCGGCCTCCGCGGTGAGTGCGACCATGATGCAGATCTTGAGTGCATGTGTGAGCCCACGCTCCTCCGGCTGCATGGACGATCGAAGTAGTGCCGGGTTGACGGCGGCTAGGTTCAGCTGGGCTTCTTCGAGTAGGGACCAGTACTCCGCTAACCAGGTGGCTTCGTCGGGCCCCTGAGGTCGGCCAGGGAAGGCGTCCCACGGGGTTGAAGGGAGCATGTGGAGCCGGGCAGATAGTTGGCGTGTACGTTGGAGGAGGATGACATTGCGTGCACGAAGGATGGAGAGGAACGACCGAGCTAACGTCGGATATAGGAGCTACCAGCCTCGGAGGTCAGCGGTCATCGAAGGCGTGATTCTGAATGTTACTAGCACGTACAGTGACCGACCGAAATTCCTCCTCGTACTCGGGGCCCAGATCTGATGGCCAGCCCAAAACCAATGTCGCGCTGACGCAGATGTACAGCAGATGGCTCAGTGCGCAAACGAGCTCTTCGTCTTCCGCTCGAGGCTCTTGCAGGGGATCCCAGAGATCGATCCTCTGTGGACAAAATCGTAGACCTCGACGGCGTACGAGCTCCGCCGCCATACGTACGTGGGCCATTCCCTGAGTGAGGAGCCCGCGAATGAAGTAGTAGATCATGAGACAGTTGTGGATTTGCAGGGTGAGGAGTGGGGGGACGTCGCCATGGTTCAGCAGAGTCAACGTCGTCTCGAGCTCGTACGTCTCGAAGTTAGATATGCACGTCGTACGGCGGTTGTCTTGCCAGACAAGGTGGCCGATGAGCTGAGAGGCGTGTAGAAGGACGGGGTGGAGGTCGGGATTAAACGGGTCGCCCGTGATGACGGCGTGAAGGACTTGGGGCGAAAGTTTGATTCCCACGTTTGGGCAAAACCGGATGAAATTCATACGGCTGGCCTTACCGAGTCAACCACCGCCGACTGTGAGAATCAAATGGACTGAGACTCACTATTCCCGTAGCCGTTCCATGCTACCTTGCGAGCAAACCGAGTCTATCTGCGGGACTAGAGGCTCGATGACAGGAGGGGACCATACCGGCACAGCGGATAAATATTGCTGCCGAGTACATTCTGTGAGAGGGAAGGTGGTAGCGAGTTGCGCAGGTAGCGGGGGCTCGCTCTCGGAAGACGTAAGCTTGTCCTCGAGCTCGCGGGTGCGTACGATGAGCGAGTGGATGAGGTTGCGTTGTGCGTCCTCTTCGTAGACGCAGTGCCCTTGCCTGTTCGTCGTCTTACAGGTTGTGCAATACGGCCGCTTAGCGTCGCATTTCTACGCGCACGGGAACAGATCAGTCTTTTTCGCTAGGTACCGTTCCTGTTCGACTCACCTTCTTTTTTCTCCTGGACATAGCGAAGACCAAGATGATCAGCGAAGGCAACATCTCAAGACCGGTGGGATCCGTACCTGCACGGGAGGCAAGCTGCGCCCTTTTGGAGGAGATTAGAAGCCTTAGCCTTCGTAGATCCGGCGGCGCGGCTACTGTAGTCGCATCCCACAGCGGGGTCCGCAAAGCCTGCGCACTGCGTGCAGACTGGCTGCAGGCCATCACAACGCTGTCAGGCGGGGTCAGGCCGATTTCCGCATATTCCGTATACGAAGCACCTACTTCCCCGCGCTGTCTATCGGGCCGATACCGAGCATGAGCACGAGAGGTTGTAAATGAAGGGGCCAACTTGCCTGCATAATACACACGTCTTCGGCATTGCTGTGGGGCGGAAGTTGTGGTGGGTGAGAAGGAAAGAGTGAGGACCGGGATGGCAGTGTCTCCAGTCTATATTGAGAATGTTACGTGGCGTTGCTTAGGTTATGCAAACACTCGAGCCCCAATTCCGAAAGGGCCGGGACGAGGGTGAGACGACTTATGTTGGCTCGGTGCGAGGTTTGTCGCCTGGTCCAGAGATTCACGATCAAGGACGAACGTCGACGTTGAAACTCAGCCCCCTGATGGCTGTGTCTGCGCAAGGGCGTCAAATAGTCTGCAATGCCGAATATCTCGGGGTTTGGCCTCTGCTGATCGACGGACTGTGAGTCGCCGGACCCCACGCGAGGGTTTTGATGAATGGCGGGTCAGAAATACGCTCGAGAACGGCGGTGGTTTAGGAGCTCTTCGCCAAGACGACACGTGTGGCTTCCTCCCTGTCCCATTTGAGTTGCCAGAGGGGCTGGGGACCGTAACCGGCACGGTATTGCAACCGCGATGGGTCCGCTCCGGGTGAGGAGCGAGTGGGTGCAGTCTCGGTAGCCACCCGCGTTGCAGAGGCAGGCCTAGTTTCAGACTGGATCGGTACGAATCTGCGCAATACCGACGGTACGCGTCGCAGCGTCGGCAACTCACCGTCTATTGCCCGCACGGCGGAGTTCTACTTCTCTGCGAGGAGTGCCCTACTCCGCTTGAATTTCTTGCTGGGCATTGCACCTCAGTGAAACGCCCCGGTTATTTGCAACGAGCCCCTCTTTCAGCGCAAGATCCCTGGACTGGATCCATCGAGGCAGAGTCGGCGTGGGCAAAGAACGTTAGACCTGGAGAGGGCCGAACGGCGTGATCACTCACCGGTTCTCGTCGATTGGCAGCACACCCGGCGGCTGGTATAGTTGTAATCGGAAGATTCGACAGCGAGAGGTGTACGACCGCTCCCATCATAAATCCGGTAGAAACGGTGTCGCCTCGGTGCACTGTTAATATGATGCTCTCTGATTTGGCTGTAACCGGTGCTCGTTTAGCTTCATCAACGTTATACGCAGTGCACCCAAGAACCAATGGGTCCGGGATTACGATAGGCATGGTAAACAGTGGCACACCGTAGCAACCCCGGGAGAGCCTCTCTTGCACTTGCAATTGCAATAATAGATGCAGTGCAGAGCCGGCAGTTACAAGTTCAGCAAGTTGAACCTTCTTGGAAATAAGGTATACTTTATACACGGGCCGGCGCCGCTTTTCCAGAGTAACTCCACCGAATCAATTACAATCGACGTCATGTGCGTGTATACTTAGGTTTTCTATTGTGTTCCAAGCAAATCATAGCGTCTTAGTAATAGAGTCCAAAGGGTGATTATAAGTATCGAGCCTCGTACCTTGCCATCGTGTACCCGTAGCATCGCTCATCCAATTGCGACTGATATCAAACCGTAATTCCATGGCGTCCCCTGAAGTGATCTNCCCCCCTCCAGGGCAAACTCGCCCTCATAACCGGATGCACGTACGTCTCTCCGGCATTTTCGCATAATCTCATTTCCTGCTCGTACCGTGCTGAACAATTATCCTGCTCGGCCCGACACGTTCTCCAGTGGTGGCATAGGCCAGGCCACTGCACGCGCGTTCGCACAGAGCGGCTGCTCGATCGCCGTTCATCACTCATCAGCGAAATCCAAATCGAAAGCGGACGCCCTCGTCGCAGAGCTCGTCTCGCTCGCCCCTGGAGTCAAGGCCGCCGCGTTTGAAGCGGATCTGTCCAGTTACGAGGACGCACGGCAGCTGTACGACGACGTCGTTGCCGTCCTCGGCGCCCCCGACATCCTCTTCAGCAACCATGGCGTGACCGGGCCCAGGATCGGTCCGGAAGGCGATATGCAGGAAGTGAGCGCGGAGGTGTTCGAGGAGATCTGGCGCACCAACGCCGGAACGCACTATGTTGTAAGTTTGAGCGTGGTGATTGCTCGGCGTGTGTAGATCTTAAGGTGTTGATCCCGATGTCTGATTTGCCCAGCTTGCGCAAAAGTGCCTACCGCATATGCAACAGCAGAAATGGGGCCGCATCATCTTTACATCGAGGTGAGGCATACTCGTGTTCTGGAGACTGGCCACACGCTGAGACCGGATGGATCATAGTGTCGCCGCTGGGACTGGCGGAGTGATTGGTCCTCAATACGCCTCCTCAAAGTCGGCACTGCACGGTCTGATCCACTGGCTGTCGTTGCGATACTGCAAAGAAGGCATTGTAAGCGATGTGCGCGACCGGTTGCAGTTCCTTGCCCACTTACCCGATTGCAGTTAACGAATGGAGTCGCTCCAGCTTTGATTGAAGGTACGTCTATCGCTGTCGGATGCATGAGTGCCGTCACTGAACATGTGCTGCATTACAACGCTAGACACTGAGATGATGAAGAATCCATCCGAAGCGGTCAGGGTCAGTCTTCGGTGTCTATGCTGTGTTCACCTGGTAGCCTGATGGCGTTCACGGGTTACTAATAGAGTAAGATCCCCATTGGGAGACTCGGCAAACCAGACGAGATCGCACAGATCGTGCTCATGCTGGCTACCAATGGCTACATGACCAACAAGGTGAACGACTCGCACGTTTGATGTACAAAACAATGACTCACGTGTTAAATCCACTACTCAGATCCTGGTCGCGGACGGTGGCTGGACCAACGGCGGGGGCTTCTGAGCTATCCCACCGCAGAGGCAACACTCCTCGCAAGTCGGCAAACCAAGTCGTGATCAACGATGGTATTATACGACGACGCGAGCAGTAATCGATACAGTGAAGATAGCATGAGTGCGGGTGGTATATGCAATAATTGTACAATACCTATACGGCGCATGACAGATTCCATGATGAGGGCCACCAAAGTGAGCGACGAGCGAAAGCGAATGGAGAGCAGCGTCGAGTAAAGATATACGTATATGGGGTAAGGAGGGATCCACCCTCCGTCTGCCGAGTCTATCACTTGCTTCCAGGTGCTGGGGAACCCTTGCCAGGGGTCTTCAGTCCGGCAGTTTCGATGATCTCGTTGAGAGTCTGTATGCGCTTCTGTGCCAGCTCGATCTGCCTCTGGTATGACCTATTGTAGCAGTCGTTGTCAACGAAACTTCGGAACGATCATGAGCAAATGAAACGCACTTCATCTGGTTCTCCAGTTCCAGAGCGCGCTCTTTGCCGCCCTGCCTCTCCCGCTTGAACTTCTCCTCGGCCGCTTTGAGACGTTTCTCGTATTCCTGTACGCGAGCCTCCCACTTGTTGTCCGCAGAGGTGGTCTTCTGATTCACAACAGTGAGTTTCTCTTCCGACGCAAGCAGCTGATTCTGCAGGTTGATCACGCGGCGCTCTGCGTTCTGCGCGCGCGCAGTGAGCGCACGGATCTCCATAGAGTCCGCTTGGTTGCCCTTGCGAGTGACGACGTGCGATTGTAGCGCCGCGTTCGTTGCCTGTGCACCCTGGTCAGCCACCATTCCTGCCGAAACAACCTGGATTCAAACGTGCCTGCAACGCCTCAATCTCGCCCTCCTTCGCGCTCAGCTTCTTGCGCCACAGTGCCTTGGCTTCCGCAAGCGCCTTCACGCTGGCCTCGAACTTGTCGATTTGCTTCCAACGAAGGTCCAGCTGCTTCCGCATGTCGTTAAGCCTGTCGGTGTAGCGCTGTTCTGCCTCCTTCACGCGCTTCTCGAAGTCGGTCTGGATTTGGCTGAGCGCTTTGAGACGGGTGATGAGGTTGTCGTGGAAAACGCTGAAGTTCGTGAAGGGCTTCGTCTCTGCTTGCCCGTGCTTCTTCTGTATAAGTTTGTTAATACCATCAAAGCAAAATGATAAGTGCATATGAGATACTTACGGGGGTCTTATCGACACCGACGATCTTATCCATATACTGGTAGATCGTCAAGAGAAGCGTGTTACGCTCTGTCAACTGATCCCTGTACTGCGCCTCAGCAGAAAGCAATGCACGCTGGTCCTTCGACAAGCGCTGTTCCAGTTCTGCGATCCTCGTACGAAGGCTTGCAGTCTCGGACTCGGCCGTGCGTAAGCTCGCCTGTGCATCATCGAGCTTCTCAGAGACGTTCAGCCGAGCCTGAGTCTGCGCTGCGAGCTGTGCTGCAAGGTCGCGGTTCTCCGCGTGCAATTTGTCAATCACGCTGTCGCGGTCACGGCCCTTGCCCTCGCGGTCGTCCAAGTCCTTGCGTGCACGCGCGAGCTCGTCCTCGAGGCGTTCGACGTCCCGACGCAAGCGGTCGACTTCGAGCTGAAGGGAGAAACGAGCGGTCGTATGGGACTCGCCGAGCTTCTTGTTGTCCGCCTCGAGCGTTTGCAAAGCAGTCTGGACGGCAGCAAGGTCGCCTTCGCGCTGTGATAACANGGGTCTGCGTGCGCGCCAGATCATTGAGCGCGGACTGAAGCGCGGACTCCTTCGCCTCAAGCGCTCGCCGTTCCCGCTGAATTGCGTCTTCGTGGTCTTTCTCCGCCTTGTCAAGATCGGCTTCCAGCCGCTCCCGCAATCCGCGTTCCCGCTGAACCTCTTGTACGAGCCGCTCGACGTGCTGTGCGAGCTTTTCCTTCTGCTTACGGTGTTCCTCAGCCTCTGCACTACGGGCGTTGTACAGGTCTGTGAGCTCTTCGAGCTCGCGCTTCAGATTTCCAGTTTTCTGGGATCGGAGCATTAGTGTAGTACGCGTCATCGAGTAGAGAACGACATACCTGTTTGAGTGCAGCAGACAGCTGCTCCAATCGATCGCGCTCGTGGGCCTCGTCTTCGCGCAAGCGCTCCATGTCCTCCTTGAGCCGCTCGTTCTCCTCTTCGAGAGCGTACAACTGGTTGCTCATCTTCTCGAGGTCGCGGTTGGCAGCCTCGATCTCGTTATCCTTCTCCTCCGCCTCGCGTTCGAGATGCGCAAGCGCAGCCTCGAACTTGTTGTTCAGGTCGTCCGCGTTCGCTTCGAACTCGTCGATGTGCAGACGCAGCTCCTTGCACTCCGCGTCGCGCTGCTCGAGCGCATCTCGGAGTTCCTCGACCTGACCCTTGACGAGTTCGACCTCCCCGCGCCACTCGTCCTCTACGTTCTCGACAATCCGCTGGTGCTCCGAAATGAGCTCCTCGATCTCGCGGTTCTTCATGTCGATCTCGTCTTCCTTCTGCTGCAGCTCGATCTGTGCTGCTGCTAGCTTGTCGCGCACCGCATTCAAGCCCTCCTCGACCGCCTCCCGCTCTTCCCGCTCCTCCAGGATCTGCGCACGGCTTTGGCTCCGCTCTATGGACTCCGCCTCTCGCCGCCGCTGTAAGTCCTCAATCTCGAGCTTCATCGCCTCCAGCTCGTCCATCATATCTTCCTTCTCATCGTTTCGTGCAGTCAGCAGCTCTTCCAGCTCGTCGATGCGCGCTCGCAGATCCTCATTCTCGCCCTCGAGCTCCTCCGCCTGCCTCCGCCATCGATCGCTCCCAGCCGACGAGTGGTCTCCTCGCTGTTCCGCAAGGTCTCGTAGGCGCTCCAGCTCCTCAGTGTTCTCCTCTAACAGCCCGCGGACATTGTCGAGCTCTTCCTCCAGCTCCATGTTCCGCGCCTCAAGCTCGCGCAGGGCGCCGTCATCGGGTCCGATCGCGCGTCGCCTCCTAAGTTCCCGCAGTTCCCGCTCACGCTCCTCTAGCTTCTCTTCGAGTTCCCGTGCGCGTGCTTGTGCCCCTCCCGACCCGCGCTGCAGCCGGTCCAGCTCCCGCTCAAGCTCCAGCACAAGCTTCTTGAGCTTCTTCATCTCCATGCCGCGTTGCTGGACCTCGATCTTGAGGTTGATGTTCTGCTTGAGCGCGGCATCGATCTGGTCCGGGGCGAGCTGCGCGAGGCGCTCCTCGAGGAAGTGTACCTTGAGCTTGATGTTGAAGTTCTCTTTCTTGAGTGCATCGATGTGCTATAGTGGACACTTGTAAGAAACAAGTCTGGACATGTGAGGGAGCATAGCAGTACAATGTGAGACGTACTTTCTCTTGGTCTCGTAATGTCAAGTTGAGGCCGCCCTTCCCGCCTGCACCCGCACCTGCGCTCCGTGTACGCTTGGGCCGTCCAGGAGCAGCGACCTCGGATGCGGTGCCCCATCTTTTGTCCCCGCCGTCCGGCGTGTCCAGCACGTCTCCGTCGTGCTCCTCACGCGACTCTCCTTCGTCCTCGTGGCTCCCGAACCGCTTAGCCACAGGGGTCGCCTCCTCCGCCCGTCTCTTCGCGAACGATGTTGTTCCAAGTGGCGAAGACGGCGAGCCAAGCGGGCCCGAAGAGACAGCGGTCGTCCCACTTGCTGCAGAGGGTATACGGAGACTCCGAGCGGGGGTTGAGAATGTTGAGTTGAGCGAGCCCAGGGATATGTCTGGAACTGTTCCTGCTGACTGTGTAGATGTGTCCGCCCTAGCATTTAGAGCGGCAGACATTATGAGGCGTCTTGTGCGTCGCCGTTGTTCACGGCGACGAGAAATAGAAAGGATGAGTTGCGGCAAGCAGAGCTCGAGGTCACGGAAAGGGTCCAAGTTGGAAATAGCCGCTCACTTCACAATAATGTTAAGTACGTTTACTATGAGAGTCTATACTCCATACTTACTGAGGCCGCAGCTGCTTATCAGCGTCAACAAAGCTCCACTTATGTCAACTCGCGGTTAATATATCGCTTGATATTTCTCGTTTCAAGTGTCTCTACTTATCAACACTTCAACAGGCCCACGGTTTCTGCTACTACGAGTCGACGGTCACGGACCAGTGATCCTCACTAGACTTTACACCCCAACGTTCCATCTTGAGACCTGCCGCTTCCCGCAACCGGACGACGCCCTCTAACAGAGCCCTCTCCGCCTCGACTTCGGCTTCATCACCATCGTGCCATACCCGCAGCTCCTCCAGATGCGGTAACGGATATTGCTGAGAAGTTGCTCTAGCCAAAGCCTCCGCGAGCTTCCTGCAAGAGCGATTGCCGAGTGACAGGGCGATGATATCGTTGAATTCCTCCAAGAGCTGATCCCATCGCTCGTCTTCAATGGGCATGTTGTCATCCAGGGTGATGTCCAATACAGTCAGGAGCGGCCCGAGGGGGAAGACTTCGAGGAGCTCCTCGAGGCGAAAGCTCTCGACATAGTAGAGCCAATTCGTATGTATCGTGAAGCGCTCGGTGTCGCCCGCAAAGCAGCGCAAGCAACACGTCCACGAAAGGTTACAGAGGTAGAGCGCCACGTCTTCGAGACTCGACATTACTTCCAGCTTCCTCGTCCTGGGGAGAACTTCCGCAAACGAACTCCGCCACTTCGGCGCTAGGTTGCGTACGGTGATCGTAGTCGTAGAAGGGAAGGAAACTGCCTCGAAGAAACGACGAATATGCCATGTCTCGTCAGAGACGGTGAGGGTACGGAGGTTGCCGAGATGAACAGGGGGCTGAGAGTAGTCGGGAGGGCCTGTGGGATCCTCACCTCGGGGCAAGGAGTAGGCAATGTCCAACGTCTCCAAGTCGGAGCATCGCCGCAGCGCGTCTACAAACACGGGGTATGAATGCGCCTCCAGGTATGTGCGATCACCGAGGTACTGGGGCTTCTCGTTGACCAGGATGACATGCCGGAGGGAACTGCAGGCCAAAGCAGCGGCGAAGAAAATGCCATGCGTGCGCAAGGTGCGGAGACGAGGCAGCTTGTTATCCGAGGAAAAATAATGGTGTCCGTGATCGTGCATGTCGGCAATCGCGTCGAAGAGAACGTTGTAGGCTGTGAGTTCTAAGTCCTCCAGAGCCGGCAACCCAAGCGCGAAGAACTCGTATAGGTCCGGCAAATGTTTAGACATTTGAGAATCGACAAATGTGAGCGTCAACGACGTGATTCTCGGCAGATATGCGTGCACCTCGGGCATACGTGGAATGCGATTGCCTCGAAGGGATAGCCTGAGTGATCGTGGAGAAGACAGAGCGAGACATGAGAGGTAGCAGCTCCAGTCGTCTTCTGTCTTAGCAGTGACGAGGTCGGGGATACTAGCCAAGTCTGCCCAGAACTCGGGCGTGTTGCGAAGGATGGTACGCCAAGCACTGCAAACGTGCACGATCCTGATTTCGTTTCGTTCCGTTGGACGAAGGAATCGGAAGATCTCCATGAGAAGCTCGTTCGGAAGCATTCTGAAGATCAAGGAGTCGTTGTTCGCCTCAATATTCAAAAGGTGGATGCGTTGATGGAGTTCTTCGATCTCCCTGCGGTATTTTTCAATTTGTTGCAGGGCGAATGCTTGCTTCTGTCCAGGAGCGAGTAATCCAAGGGACGTGCAAACCTCCATAGGCAAAGATGAGCCTACATCTTTACATTCGACTTTCGTTTGACCTTCATTGTGACGCGTATTCACTACCATCTGTACACTGCTTGAATGAAATATATGAATGTATGACCCCCACAGGCTGTACAGACATTAACTCACATAGTGGATGCAGCGGTACACATTGGTACACATTCAGTAGACGCAGTGCGGACTTTGTGTTAGCAGACCCTGCAGACGCTTGGCCGCCTCGGCTTGGCATGATTCAAAACTCAGCAGGCGTAGACTCAGAGGACCCCTGACACCACCACACACAGTCTCGCCTTCAAGCATCGCTTCAACAAGCTCAAGCTCGTACACAACTCTACCTCACAGCTCGTAGTCCGGCCGACCGTCGGGGCTGTCAACATAAGCTCGATTTCGTTCTAATTGCTCAACCTGCTGCATAAGCGATGTAAAGTCTTTGATGACAGCACCCACTAGCAGGCTGGGCGAGTCAGTTTCAACAACGCGCTCAGTCAAGCTTGCAAACGTGGTGGTGCATAGTGCATCGCCGATCGGTATAAAGCCTCTGCGTAAGCCTTCACGTTTTCATGCTTTGCTGTCCTCGTCCTAGTTACTATGTTTTGCTGAATCATTTCGCATACGCCATAGGCTCCCACACAAATTGTCATCGGCCGAGTGCGCTATGCAATGCTAGTCTCGCGAAGCTGGTCCCATGCGAGCTGTCGTTTGTTCGCAGTGCCTTGACTACTGCTACCGCATGCACAGACGGCGTCACATCTTGGTGAATGCGGGATGTCGAAATCCGTTCGATCAATTCATGGCGACCTCGGCCAGCTTCAAGCCCCGTGTCCATCGCAGACACCAATGACATGCATCTGGAAGGAATCGGTCAGACTCGAGATCCCCAAATCGATCACATATCTGCCTCCGCGGTGACAGAATGGTCTCGAGAGCGTGGTGCGGCGCACATCTCTACGTCGCTCAGTGCATGGAAGGGCACGCGCCTCCATGCCTCACGTTTGAAGTCCAAGTCGGTGTTGCTGATAGGCTGTGAGAGTGCACAGTTAATCGTTACCGGTGCTTGCATCGCTTAGATGCCACTAGATCACCATTTACCGTGAGCATCGATGTCCACAGCTGACCGGTTCATATCCACGCATCGCTCGAGAAGTCTTGGCGACCGATGCGAGACCCATTCATTGAACCTTCTTGAGCCCCGAGACTTAGACTCGTCTCCACCTCGCGAGGCGAACCATGTGCTCCCACGATGACATACCGCTTCTGCACACAAGGTGAGCTCGCCACTTATCAAGCATCAAGCAAGCGCATGCTAAGAATAGCTTCTCTCCTTGGTGAACGCACTCAGAGGCCGCGGCATGCTTCCGAGTTCTGATCTCGCGCGCGCGCTGTGTGCACATGGTATCCATGTCAATCCATCGTCGGTGCTTCGGCGCCCCGGCGCCTCTTTGGGCCCGCCGCGGGGCGATCCTGCCAACAGTTGGGAGGCGTCTTGACCGCAGGGCTGTCAGCAAAGCCTCCCTCTACGGCCTCGCTCTGGTGCATCACTGCTGATAGCACCATGTGCTCGAGTTTCGTTGCTTTGGGCTTCGCAATGCGTGGGCAGGCTTCTCGCCGCGTGATTCGGGCGAGGACAACCGCCGCTGCCAGAGTGTAGAACGTATAAAGCCTCTACGTGAGCTTCAGAGCAAAGCACAGAGGACCTCTTCTACGTTCCAGACATCGTCTTCCGGACACCATGGTCACCACCGGACTCCTCATCGCCTCGCTCTTCGCACTTGCTTTGGGCAAGCCCATGGGCCGCAACCTCCAGGTCCATGAGGCCCGTGAGGACGTCCCTGACGGTTTCTCGCTGCAGGGTGCAGCGTCTCCGGACACGACTCTGAAGCTCCGCCTTGCGCTCGTCCAGAGCGACTTTGCGGGTCTCGAGGAGAGGCTCTACGACGTCAGCACGCCTTCGAGCGCGAACTACGGCAATCATCTCTCAAAGGCCGAGGTTCGTTAGCCACCTTCCGCCCGTCTTCGCGCTGCGTTCTGATCCTCGTCGTTATCTCTGCAGGTCGAGCAATACATCGCCCCTAAGCCGGAGAGTGTGGATGCTGTGAACGCGTGGCTGACCGAGAACGGGATCTCCGCCAAGACCATCTCTCCTGCAGGAGACTGGATGGCGTTCGAGGTTCCAGTCAGCAAGGCGAACGAGCTTTTCGACGCCGACTTCTCCGTCTACACCCACGAGCAGACTGGGCTGGAGGTCATCCGTACGATGTCCTACTCCATCCCCGCCGATCTCCAGGGCCACCTCGACCTTGTACACCCAACCATCACGTCAGTGCCCATTCTTCTCCTTATCGCCTGCCAGACAACACTGACGTCGAATCCTTGGATGACTCTGACAGCTTCCCGAATCCGTACTCGCACCTTCCTGTCGTGTCCTCGCCTGTCAAGGCAGCCCGCCACGCACACGAGAACTTCACGGTACGCGCTGTGCCGTCGTCGTGCTCGAGCACGATCACCCCCGCGTGCTTGCAGGCCATATATGGTATCCCGACTACCCGCGCCACCGAGTCTTCTAACAAGCTTGCCGTCAGCGGGTTCATCGAACAATTTGCCAACCAGGCTGACCTCAAGGTACATCGTTTCCGAAAGCATGATTGAGGCTATTGCTGACCGCCTCCATCATATTGCTAGACTTTCTTGACAAAGTTCCGCCCTGACATTTCATCCTCGACTACGTTCACATTGCAGACTCTCGACGATGGCGAGAACCCTCAGAATCCCTCCGAGGCCGGCGTTGAAGCGGTGAGTACATATGCAGACCTCGCCCGATCGGTACAGTACTGAGTGCACTCATCACACGCAGAACTTGGACATTCAGTACACCGTCGGCCTTGCCACAGGTGTGCCCACCATCTTCATCTCCGTTGGCGAAGACTTCCAAGACGGCGACCTCGAGGGCTTCCTGGACATCATCAACTTCCTCCTCGCCGAGGACACCCCTCCCCAGGTCCTCACGACCAGCTACGGCCAGAACGAGAACACCATCTCGCGTAACCTCGCCAAGTACGTATCTCCGCAACGGAATTGGGGTTGACTCGTAGACTGATGTTCTCTCCTGCTATCAGCCAACTCTGCAACGCCTATGCTCAGCTTGGTGCCCGTGGTACTTCTATTCTCTTCGCGTCTGGCGATGGCGGCGTCTCTGGCTCTCAATCCTCGAGCTGCCGCAACTTCGTCCCGACCTTCCCATCTGGCTGCCCCTTGTAAGTCACCCGCCCTCCCAGGATTGCATTTACCGTGCTCATCTGCCCACCAGCATGACCTCCGTCGGTGCCACGCAAGGCGTCAACCCCGAGACGGCCGCAGATTTTTCCTCGGGCGGCTTCTCCAACTACTTCGGCCAGCCATCGTACCAGCAGTCCGCGGTGAGCTCGTACCTGACCGCGCTCGGCAGTACCAACAAGGGCAAGTTCAACACGAGCGGGCGCGGCTTCCCCGACGTCGCGACTCAGGGCGTCAACTTTGAGATTGTCGTCGACGGCCGCCAGGAGGCGGTCGACGGCACGAGCTGTGCGAGCCCGACGTTTGCGAGTGTCATCGCGCTCCTCAACGATCGCCTCGCTGCTGCTGGCAAGAGCCCGCTTGGGTTCTTGAACCCGTTCTTGTACTCGACCGGCGCGAGTGCGCTCAACGACGTCACGTCCGGCTCCAACCCTGGCTGCAGCACGAACGGCTTCCCTGCGAAGGCCGGCTGGGACCCGGTGAGTACCGTTGTGTGAAATGCGCGACTACCTGCGCCGAGGGCTCATCCGTTTGGCGATGCCACTGCTGTACAGGTCACTGGTCTTGGCACACCCAACTTTGCCAAGCTGCTCACTGCTGTGGGCTTGTAGATTCTACGTGCTTATGACGACACTCGGCGTTGTCGGGAAAAATCGTGGGTAACGGTAGGCGAACTTTGAGAGCATTGTAAAGCAGACAATTCTTCGCATGGGCACTGTGAAATATGTATTGTGTTATGGCAATCAATCGTGTCGAGCTCTCCGTGCACGTCGCTGTGAAGCTTGGAATGTAGTAATTGAAGGAGCGATGGGCGTACTTGTGTACTTACAGGAGAAAGTCGCAGTGCCAATGGGAGACTCCAGGCCTTTCTCAGCATTCGCTACGAAGTGCCTCTCGAGTTGTTGTAACTCATGGAGCATGTGGCTCATAATCAAACGGTCGGTGCGAGACGGTAGGGGCTGTGCGGCGTCCGTAGTCGGATGCTGTGCGACGGAGTTCGAGGGAGCGCGCAAAGCCACAAAAGCGATACCTTTCGGACCTCCTCAACCACAGTACTCATATTGCCTTGCCTTTGGAGGCCACAGGATATAAAGGGGCTTGAGCGGCTTGACTAGCACCACAGGGCGTTTATCATCATTTATCTCAAGCCACAGACGGAGCACTGCACCGAAGCCACAATCTCTTTCGCAACCCGTGCATCCACTATGCCAGGAGGCCGCAGAAACCCTATACAGATGTCGCAAATCGTGGGCGCGATCCACCATGTAGCCAATCGGACCAGGGAGGGGGTGAAAGACGCCGCGGGCGCGTTCGGGGATGCGCAGCATGTCGAGCGGCACTTTGTCGACCTGACGTTTAAATTCATCGGCGCGTCGGGCCTGCCAAAGATGGACGTTGTCGGGACGGCGGATCCGTATTTTGTTGCGAAGCTGGACAATCAGCTGTCGTTTGTGTATGTTGACCTCTATGTGCGGTCTACTCCGTGTCGATGCGGTGGCTGATTGGGCCATTCATTCACCACAGGTCAACTGTCAAGCCCAATACATTGTCGCCCGTCTGGAATGAACTGTGGAAGGTAAAGAACGTCCCGAATACGGCGACGCTCACCGTCGAAGTGCTCGACAAGGACAACGGGAACATCACCGACGACCACATCGGGAAGTTTTCTACCTCGGTCTCGGCGGGTGCCAAGGAATGTGCTATCGAGAGCATGTCTCTTCGCCGCAATCGGGGCACTTTCTGGTTGAATGTGGGTTGTATTGCTATCATATGGACCTCTGTGTGGGGTGCTAAACCAGATCTAGATCGAATCAACGCCATCTACCGACGCCAAGGCCGAGCGGAGACAGTATGTCTTCGACGGCCCTATCCGATTCTCTCGCCACTTTTCTCCCACCGTCGGCCGTTTGACCAACTTGAACGATGCTCGTCTCTATTCAACGTGGAAGATTTACATTAAGGGCGTCAAGATGTTCTTTGGAGACATCGTCCAGCACTGGAATAGGGACTACAAAGCGGCGCAGGCCATCTTCCAGGGACCCACGTCGATTGCGGTACGGTCCACCATTCAGGCCGGCCACCGCATGCTCTACGCACGCTCTACGACGAACGGATTCGGAGTGATCAACGGCCCCGAAGACGTCTTCCGGCTTCTGTTGCACGGAAATGTTGGCGGAGCAGAGGGTACACTGCCCGGAAGCCCCTCTCCGTACGCACACAGGGTCAAGCCGGCGGTGTACACGTACATCATCGCCGTCGAGGACGACTCGTTCCGGTTCTCCGAGACCGGCGCCGCCTTCTTCGTCGACTTCGCGTCCAAGCACGCCCTGCACGCCAACTGCGCCCCTGCCGTGCGCTACTCGGGCGAGTTCCACCCGCGCCCAGAAGGCGGCTGGGAGAACTTCTCAGACGACATCCCCGACGACCGCGTCCGCTGGGAACTCGTCATCGACAACAACAGCGGCACGTACAGCCCGGACCCGCTCATGCTCCCCGACCTCCAGGAGCTGCTCCAGTACAACTTCCCTGGATTCACCATCCACGCGCTGGACCGGAACGACCCCCGTCTTATCCACAGCCGCGAGTCGTGCAGGGCGTACGCGCTGGACAAGCGCGGTGTCCGCCAGGAAGACCTCCAGCCGCATGCTCGCACCGGCGAGGAGACATTGTCACATTCCGCGCAGGTGCAAGGTAGTGTTCCGGACGGTGGCCCGAGCGGGGTGGGGGGCACGGCTATCGGTGAGCCCGTAGTGAATTGAAGCAAGGGCGGACGACGAGAATGTAGTGCTGCATAAACTTATTTGACTTACTATGTACCGAGAAACCTGTACGTTGTTACGTTGATCGAAGATATACCCCTCTCCTTTTCTTCGCCACAGCAGATTCTTCCGAAACGTGACAGAAACACGGCAACACCGCTAGCGGCGCCCGAGAAAGAGTCCAGTCTGCATTCACAGCACGGAAAACATACACATGGAATAGAGGCTGAAGCAAGGGTATGGGCAGATCCGACGACTATGACAACACGTAATGCTACAGAACATGCGCGCATGGGGGTGGTGGTGTTAGTATTGTACACTGTTGCCTTCCAGCCTACAGAGCGAATCAGCCACATCGCAGCGCGTCTAGACGGTCGCACTGACCATTTTGCTCTCGACAAACAGGCGGGGGAGTCACTCTTCCATGTCGCTGTCC
This sequence comes from Trametes cubensis, assembly GCA_029747595.1. Taxonomy (NCBI): domain Eukaryota; kingdom Fungi; phylum Basidiomycota; class Agaricomycetes; order Polyporales; family Polyporaceae; genus Trametes; species Trametes cubensis. The sequence continues at coordinate 44,509 of JAPEVG010000063.1, forward strand.
ATATCGACATCGCCGTCCCCGTCTTCACTCTCACCCATCGCACAGAGATCGTCGACAGATACCGACATTCGCAGGTACGACCGCTTCCGCTGCAGCGGACTTGGGGGCGGCTTGCTCTCGAGCGCACGATTCCGGTCCCGGCGTCGGAGCACCATGTGCGCGACGAGGTGCGCGACGCTCCGCGTCCACGCCTTCCCGCCACTGCCCATCATGACCGGAGGAAAGCCCTCGATCGGAGAGATCGGTGTCTGCATCTTGAGGTCGAGCAGCGCCCCAATCTCCTTGCTTCGCTGCTTCTGCAGCTTGCGTACCCGCCGCGCCTCCGCACGCATCTCCATCGCCGCATGAAGCTCGCGCTTCCGCGCCCGCTTCTCTGCCGCGTCGAGCTCCGCGTCCATGGGCATCGCAGAGGTAGAGTCGTGTGTGGGCGGTAGCAGGGCGCTCGCGGCGGCAGTAACGCGCTCGTTCAGCTCTGCTTCGGCGAGCCGCGCCGCGCGTTCCTGCTGCAATGCGGACTTCCGAAGCGCTCGGAGTTGGAGAAACTCATCTACTTCCAGGTTTGTGCTTGCCGGGTCGAGCTGGACGTCCAGAAATTGCAGGTCGTCNTTCGTCTGGGGACNGGCGAGCGCGCGAGTGGGGATCGATCGAGACGGGCTGTAGGAATAGCCCAAGTCCTGCATGTTCCGCCGGGGGCGGCGGGCCCCCGAGAAGGGCAGGCGAGATCGTGTCCACTGGGGTGGGCTGCTGAATCGGAAAAAGTTGCATATCATCGTCTTCAAGCTCCGGAAGTGCGCGATGTGGCGAGTGCGGTGAACTTGGCGGTTCAGAAAGGTCTTCCATGTCGTAGTCCGGCAGAGAGAGGAATGCGCCATGGGGTGAGTGCGGCGCTGGCGTCGGACATAGGTCTCCGTGGGGAGGAATCGTTTCATGAAGGTCGTTCAATGGTCGTCGGCGTGGGGAGGATAAGGGCTGGAGCGGTGCACCGTCCTCGTCCTCCGATGGCATCACAGTATCGGAGTAATCGGCATCCAAATCGGCGTCCGTTGGCGGATGCAGAGACACCGGGTGGAAGGATGAAAAGAAAGGGTGGTGTCGCTCCTCCGGCAAGTACGTAGGCTGAGATCCTGACGGATGCGCGTCGGGCTCATCGCCGTACCACTGGTGGTCTTGATGGTAGGGTATATTAAGAGCGGATATCTGCTCCTGCTGCGATATTCGATCCGCAGGCAGTAATCCAAGCGAATATGCGAAGTCGGGAGCACCAAGAGAACGAACCGCCAGCTTGGGAGAAGGTGGCGCAGATATATCGCCGACCAAAGTGCTGCTGGGGCTTTGACCCCAGCCCATATCCGAATGGAATGCCCAGTTGCCCGGTTGAGCTTCTGGACTGAGAAACAGGGAATCGTGGACACCGCTACTTGAGGAACCAGGGTGCAGTAGCGGCAGATCATCCAAGGGAAGACCGTCGCTGATGCTGAGCGGCGAGTGTATACTCCATACCGACGTCGGCTCAATCATGACACGATCTTCATGAGAGCCCCCGAGCTTTCGGTCGTCGTCCGAACCTTCCTGCGATCCAAACTCTTCGAAGCCAGAGTCGTCACGTACCGGCGGGAAGGGCGGCGCAGGAGCGCCACCATCCTCTAGACTTCCTCTGTATGTCCAAGACTCGACTCCATGCTCCGCACCTTCCGTACAGTCTTCCGCAGGCAGCTCCTTCGCTTCTACAAGCAATGTCGGGGGAGGCGAAAGCGGTGCGAAATGTCGAGGGCCATCGTGTGACATATCCGCATCAGCGATCTCTTCGCGATCGCGCCAGCCAGGCTGTCGTTCTGGCGGCTCTCCAGGTACCTCCGGTAGAGGGACGGTCAATGAAAGCGCAGCGTCCGTCAGCGGGGGAGATGGATAGACTTGACGAGCGCGTCGAGGGTGATCGCACGGTGGCGTTGACTTCGCACGGACGTCGGGAGCCAGGGACGTATCTCGACAACAACTTGACGCTATATAGGTACTGGTGGCGAGCTTGCATGGATGTGGCGGGGGTTGCCACGATTGGAGGATGTCGGTCGAGGCGGGTGGGAACAGGTCGAGTCGTGAGGCGCTGAAGGAACAAAACCGGTCGTCAGAGGGCTCAGGATGTGTCCTGCACGTATTCATGATAATGGCGTTGTATGTTGCCGTCGCTGAGGCCGTCGCTGAGAAAGAGAAGGATAATGAGTACGCTTTGTCATGATTTTAGCTGGCACCTGCGACTAAAGCGGTGTCGGGGAGGAGATTGAGTTGGAGTCACTTACTAAAGGTAACTACGCCCAGTTGAGTCAACTACAGCACTTCACAAAGCCATGATATAGCGCGATGGACAACGACGTTGAAGGTCAAGACACAGAAGTTGTAGGAGGAGCAGACAAGAGCTCGAGGCCTCCGTCCAGCGTTGAACGCCGCATGTTGGCGAATGGCTCATGCTGGGCGCTGTACCACTGTGACCCTGGACACCCCTCGCTAATTAATCCTTCAGATCATCACACTTGACTAGTTTCAATATTACCCACGAATACAATGGCGCCATCTTGGTATAGATCGCTTATAATCATTCTATTTATTCGTATGCAATGTCGCATTGATCGCGCATTGGCACACGTTGGCACACTGTGTCGCTGAGAGGGCGCGTCCTTGCTTGAATCATACGGCGCTCATCCGCAACGGGAGCTCACCGTGCTCGTCCAACGCTGCTCAGCATCCATATTCTTACTGATATCTGAAAACACCTTCAACTGTGCCCCCACTCGGACCGAAAGCAACGAAATACTAGGGCAGTGTTCGGGGTCAAATGGGCAGCATGGGCTCGCGCCTATCATGGGATGGATCATCTCCGACGTGCGTACGACGGGAGCACTTTGGCCATGTACGATGCTGTACACTCCCAAGCCATCCCCTCTCAGCCTGGGCTGGCTCCCGCTCGACTCTCCCGGCCTCCTCTCTCTATTTCCGACCACGCCGATGCACTCACGCATCCTCTCAGCTGCGCCACAAAGGCGTTCCGTGTCCGCCGTAGGTACCGACCTTCGACTTCCTAGCCCACTGCCCTCGGTTGTACCCCTCGCCTCCAGCTCGCGCAGGCCTGCACCGCTCAGGATCCGTGTGCACGCCTGCACGGCGCCATGAACCGCACCGGTGTGCGAGGGCCCGTGGTCCTAGCCATCTGTCTGGAAAATCTGACGTGGTCGTGCCTAGTGGCGGTTTGTGTACTTCGCCCATCCGCAATCACATCCATCGAACGAGACGAGACGCCTCCGTTAGCGGGTCACGCAGCACCATTCCCCAGCCCTCTAACGACACGCCCCCGCACGCACAAGGCACGAGGCCGTCGCCAATCCCCCTTGCCTATCTCGCCGCAATCGATACCCCGATCCACTCCCACTGGTTCGCTCCTGGCCGGTCTCTAGCTCTCGTGCGTTCTCTATCTATCTGGCTCTTACCCTTGCGCTTGCTGGAAATCTCGTTCGGGGCTCGCGCGTGACTGCCTCGACTCGGGCTCGCTGTTATGACCATAGGTGCACTCCGCGTCCGACCGGACCCTGTGTGTTCTGTTTGATGTCTGGATTCCAGCGCTGATACGTATACTGCCACACGACCGCCGTACTCGTCCGGTGTTGTCGTGATATCAGGTCGACGCCCTTAGCCTCGGTAGGTCAATATCAATCTACCGAACTCACTGAGCGCACCACCCAAGCAGACTAGAAGTACTTCATATGAACCGCACTATATCCTCGGACCTCTTCTATGTACCAGGCCCATTGACAGGTCTATCCGAGCGTTGGCTTCGACGTCTTCGCAAATTCGTATGGTACGAGCGTACTCCCTGCCTGTCTAGACGGATCTCGGCACAGTATCACAGACGGCGCACTAAGCTCCGTCTGCGTCTCTACGGCCGCAATCCCCAGAATGGCCATAGCGGAGCCACCTCCTGCCGCCACCAGGCCGCCTTGGACAGGCCCAGGCGGTGCACCCTTCCCATGCGCACTATGACGACTGCACCTCCTGTCCCGTACGCCCAGCCTGCTGCGTCGGGTTTCATGCCTCAGGCCTCAAGGCACATACGGCATGCGAATGAGAACCCAGACCGTGGAGCACGCGCTCGGGGAAGGCTGTGCTTGTCTTCGTTCCGCAGCGGGTGCCATTGGCCATTGCTGGGCTCCGCGAGAAGCCGGAGTGAGTGAGGGTCCTGTGCCCCGCTCCGTCCGCAGGATCCTCGGAATTGGGCTGTGAGGTACCCTTGGTGCTCGAAGGTGCGTAACCCTCGGCCTTGATCTGGCCGTTGAGCAGGAGAGGGCTGCCTTGTTCCCTTTGTTCTTCCAACATAGACATCGTTGCCTCCGTTTTCCGCCATCGAGACCATACGCAGTAAGGATCGATCATAAGTAGAGTATGATATCATCACCACCATCATTATCAGCGCAGAGACAAGGAGGATGCCCGAATCGTCAAATAGCAGGGGCGCCATTGCCCTGAAGGCGACAATGGCACGCGAACGGCACGCTGTATATGGTTTCGGCTAGGCGTGCATCCTCGTTTTCCAGATCTCCAAGAAGCGCGAGCTATCTCACCAACGTGAGAGAGTTGGCGGACGATGATCAGGGTGGGATGCTTCGATGCCTCGCAGTGAACCCCGCTGTAATATAGGCGCAGCACTGGCAGGACGCGCCGAGGTGCCCTGAAAAGCGCTGGCTCTGGTAGACGCTACGCGCCTACAATCGATGTTGGTCATTCTCACCAGTGAGTCATCGATACCTCAAGTCGCCTCGAATCGTCTATTGAAACCGCGTAGATTTGACAACAGAATCTACCTATGCGGGAGAGCTTCTTAGTCTTGCATTAGCCTTGCAGACATGAGAACCGCCGTTAGTCCAGCCACCGTCCGCGATGAAACTATGCGTGGTGGATATGGTGCGTGAGTCATTGTTCCGTATGTGGACAAACACACAAGTCGCTCACCTTGTTCGTTATCTAGCCATTCGAAGCCGGCATGAACACGATCTATGAACTCTGTGAAATCAATCTCAGGCCGTCGCAGCACTCACGGTACTAAGTTTTGATAGCATTGCAAGAGCGATTTGCTACACTTCCGAATCTATACGTGCTTCCAAGACATATCCAAGGGTTGTTGACCTGCTCGCAATCGAAAGGTCGTAGGTGCTGCGGTGAATCTAGAGTCCTTAAACCTTTGTATGCAGTACGCGACAATGCGACGCGCCATGTCAATGCGCCTCCGCCCATAAAATAACTTGGGCGCGATTCCTAGCGTTCTCAACCTCACTCCCCACTGCTCTTCGCTGCTCACCACCGCAACAAGCCTGCAGTTCTCGCACCTCGTACGGTCTGAACAAGTACCCCTTCGGTAAGCTTATCGTGTCACCAATCTGATTACTGACGGATTCGCGTACCGCCACTATATAGCTGCTCTGTAATAACAATGTCGGCACCCCACGTCCAGCAGAGCCAGCCCCGGGGCTCCCGACCTGTGCAGCGCGACCCCGATCTCTGGTTCTTTGACGGCAACGTCGTCCTTGTGGCGCAGGGCATCCTGGCGTTCCGCGTTCACAAAGGCGTGCTTGCACACCACTCCGAAGTTTTCAAGTCTTGGTTCACTGGCGTCGCGCCGCCCCCCAGCCACGGCACTATCGAACTCTGCGAGGGAGCGCAGGTGGTGCGTCTCAGAGTCAACGACACCGCTCATGATGTCAAGCAAGCGCTTCTCGTGATTTATGGCTTGAGGTACGTACACTGTACCGTGACGTCCGTCGCGCATCCACAAGACAACGCTGACTCGATTTCTATTGTAGGCGGCTGCCAGTGAGAGAGGCTTCGCGAGTGACCTTCTCCGTCGTCGCGGGGCTATGTCGTTTCGCCCTTGCATATGGCATGACGGCTCTCGCCAAAGTGTCTTTTGACCTAATGGATCCTACGTTTTCCACCGACCTGGAGGAACGGGATACGGTGTCCGACGAGTGTCGCCTCTCCTTTGACTTGGGGGACAAGCAGGCGATAGAGGCGTACAATGTCAGCAACTTGTCCGACGACGGCTGTATATTCATGGCCATCTATCTCTGCGCGCAGCTTCCTCTCGAAGTTCTCCGCGCTGGAACGAGGAGGGTAGACGGGACCCCGGAGATGCTCAGCGAGCCCGACCTTCAGATCATTCTCAAGGCAAAGGCGCAGCTGAAGAAACTCAGCGCGAAGGTTCTCGCCGAGTGTTACGAGACCAGTTCCAGTCACGGCTACGAGTGCCACGAGACCGGTTGCGAGGACGCGTTCTACGACGTCATGTTCCCAAGGGGTCCGGGCGCACAGCGTCTCGCCGACGGGGATGTGGCCAGCAGATGGGTGCTGGACTGCATCGATGACCTGAGGGACGATGAGCGGATCTGCGAGAGATGCGCACGGTATGCGCGGGAGCGCCATGAATGCCTGCGGGGGACCGTTTGGGAGGAATATATGGAGAATGTGGAAATCCCTGAGCAGTGGAGGTAGTGCTTCCGAGGCGTTATGGGTGGACAATAGCATATTCGCTATGTTATGGCTCTTATATCTTACGATGCTACCAGGGGTTGCTACGAAGTAATGCTATGCTTGCTGTTGACTGTCTATCTCAAACAGCACCCATAGAGTAAGACGCGATGACTGTCCTTGACTTTACGCTCGAGAAAGACGACATAACGATTCAAAACGCGTCGATTACCAGCTATCCGCATAGTACCCTTGGTCTTCTCTCATACTAATCTTCCTAAGCCATATCAGTGCGTCTCAACTGCGCCTCTTCGTGGGCTCCGCGCGTACTGCGGCCTATTCAAGTGTTAAAGAGCCATCGATGCCTCGAATTTCCCCGAATCGAAATCGCGTAGATCAGAGAACATATCCCACTGAAGCGGATCCAGAGCATCCAGCTTCGAGCCGACTGGTCAGACAATAAAAATCACTGTAGACGACGACGGCTATAGGCACGCCGGCTCGCATACGCTGCAGCATCGCGCTATGCCCGGTCTCAACAGCAGCACCCGGCTTTACCGCAGGGTACTCTCACATGCAACATCGCATGGCCATGTTAGCGGTAATCGATGCACATGTTGGATGCGCGCTCGCAGGTTCGTTCTGTTGTGAGCATACACGACTGAGTTCTTGATCGCATGCAACGTACTGCGTGCCCTCTGGCAATAGTTTAACCGTGCATCCCACAGACGGAAGTTCGCTCGGCTGCAACGGGCGCATATGCGCATGTGATGAACGTACATACGGACCGACCTACCTGGCGCACAGGTGCTGCACGTAACGCGGTCAGGGTTGGATGTACGTTGTCCGGGCGTTCGCTGCCGGGTTTGTGGGTGTCCGTGGGCAGCTCAGGAATGAGAATTCATTCGTGAGAGGTCATGCGCATTATAGAATACGAGAGGAGCACTGTATGTGGCATTCGATCGACCGCCCGGTCTACGCGCGCTGATTAGGCCACACCGCTCGCTCTATGCGAGTGCGCCGAGGATGGCGGCGGTGGCAATCGAAGACAGAAGGTTGACCTATTATTCGAAGTAGCATCGGTACACTCATCGAGGCGACTCTCAGAACAGCGGACTTACCTGGTTGTTAGTGAGGATATCATATCCGCTGACCACCTTGACGTCCGCGTCCGCCGCAGGCGCAGGGGCCTCGTCCGTCAAGATGCGTTTCGTATTGTTCAGGAAGCGCGTGCACTGGAGCGTCGCGCCCATGAACGAGTCCAGCTAACGAGAACGTTTGTCATCCGTGCATCAGTGCTGTCCTCGTGCGCACATGCCGTACCAAACGTTACGTACCAACGAGCCGAGGCCGCCTGCAAGGGTACCCAGGACCACCAGCTGGATCACGACGTTCATCCACACGGACCGGCAGGCCGTACTCTGGATGAGGAGTGAAGCGGCGAGCGTGACGCCCATTATAAGACCGCCCATGAGGGACGCCAGAGTGCCGACAACGGAGAGGCCACCGTTGGTGCCGGGAGGCACGGGTTTGAGGGTCGTAATTAGAATAGGTGGGGAGCGAGAGAGGATGCCGAGCTCAGACGCGAGGGTGTCACCGAGGCAACATGCGAAATGCCTAGGAGAGTGACGTTAGCATCGCATTGATGACTTCGACGTGCACACGGTGATTACAAGACAAGCAGGGCTCACAGCGAGAGTAGTAGAATGCCGCCAGCAACTTAAAGGCTTGGCTTACGTACATACTTCAACATCGATCTCGATGCTGACATTTGCACCTGTCCAGACAATCGAAACGCACCACCGTGCAATCTCTCTAAGTTCTCAGGAGGAAGAGAACATAGAGGTAGCACACAAAGAGTCGCTGAGTGTACGTGGCTGGTGTATACCTGAGCGCGGTATGACACACGAGGTACATTGACGTGAAAGCTGCCGGAAAGTTCAATATTTAGTACCGAACACACAACAACAATTCACAGCCGATGTGCAAGGAATTGTGCGTTCAGTCGAATCGTGACTTGAGATAGTAACTTCATTACGCAAAAGAGATGTATAGACTGTAGCGATGAGGTAGCTTACCCTAAGGTCACGAAGAGCAATGCGCGGCTCCACGCAGCAGCAGGCGGCGGTGTGAGAGGGCACCATTGCTGAAAGTCGTATGGCACTTTCTCCGCCCTGAGGTATTCACCGATGTGTCCCAGGTCGAGTAGCCTCGACTGCCATGAATTTGGCTCATACAGAGCGCTCCAGAGCAGAGCAGCTACGACGGCGGAGAGAGAGTTGCAAAGTACCTGAGCAGCATTGCGGTACCCAGCATCTTGATGACCCTCCTCAAGCTGCTTCTTCAAGGCCTTACCAACTTTCGTTGCCCGCGACCCAGCCAGATAGAAGATGATGAGGGAGATACCGAATGCACGTAGAGGTACCGAGAGCGTCGTGTAGCCTACCACGAACGCTGCGGCTGCGCCGGATGGAGATAGAGACCGTTTCCGTAGACCATGGACAGACAAAGCGACAGCAAAGACAAGAGGCGTGCTTAGTGGTATGGAGACCATGTCGGTGAGAGTAGTACTTCAGATTCGTGGTCGCCGTCGACTACGACGGCGAGGGCGCTGGACCGTTCGCACCGCCGACCAGCGTCAATCTCAGCGTCTGGTGGCAGATTGGGGCGGAACCCAAGCGGAGTTTCAGAGCAACCATGGGCTCGCGAATGTTGTTGAGGAGACGTATACTCAAGTCAAGTACCACCATCGTGTACAGTATCTACTGTTCATAATCTGCGTTTTGTGCTATTAGAACACGGAGCCGAGTTGGTGTATACCATGGCTGCGTTGACTCTGACAGGGCTCCGAGCAAGAATGTCGGCGGGATCAACGCACGTTTCTGGTCGGCGTACGTATGTCATTGTCCCCACTTCAAAGCTTCCAGTTGCGTACAAGTGGCTTGCGTGCTCAGGCTCGCATGAGGCTTAATCAGTGTAAGCATGAATTTCCAACATACCTCATGTTCATCCACTCATTCTTAGAACTTCGTGTTACTTTTAGGAACTCCGGCGGTCCGCCATGGTCACACACTCCAGAGTTCTGTCATTCATCGGAATAAGCATGCTTCTGCGTGTAAAAGGCCTGGCCTTCCACCGCCGACACGGGCTTTACGCGGTTTCCGCCAGCCCTCGCTGAACGATGGAATTGGGTGAGCCTCATCCTCTTCGCTACGATGACGCAACGTGCGTCGTCGATAAATATGGGTCCTGCTGTTTCAGCGCCCGCGCTGTGGCGTTTGACCTCAGCATATGTGTCGTTGCAAAGCCGAAGATCGCTAACAGTTCAACTGTAGTGCCCACGGCTTCTTGGTCGCACGCACGCCATACCGCTGTCTTCGGCATCAACGTACCTTTCGAAAGTGAAGTTCGATGGCCGGAGAGGTGCGGCGTCCATCGTTCACACTCATGGACAGAATTTATATTGTACCGGAACAACATGGACGCCAACATAGCCGGCGTGCAAGGCTCGATGCTGCATGATTCCTGCATAGATGTCCCGAGTAGCCATGGTGTCCGATGAGGCACCTGAATAGAACCCGTCCCGATCATGAGCCTAACGGACCCCTGTCTTCGCGGTTCTTATAAGTTTCAAGAACGCCGTCGGGACATCTCTCAGCACCCACGCACCCTTCCCCAGCCTCTTTGACTCACTGCACCCATGGAACTCTCGCTGTCCCTTATTGCCGGGGCGTCCGCGGCCCTCTTTGTATTATGGCTGCTTCTTCGTGACTTCATCGTCAGGTCACCGATCGACGACCTTCCGGGACCGCCCTCACCCCATGCAGTTGTTGGTGAGTCTTCCATATTTGCCGACGCGACTCCGCGCTGATCGATTGGATGTAGGGCATATCTTCGAGGTCTTTGGTAAAAAGGGCTGGCAGTTCACGAGGGACGTCTCGGAGACCTACGGGCCTGTGTCTAAGCTCAGAGCGTTCCTTGGGGTACGTGCCGCCCACGCGATCCGGGTCGCCGTGTTGACGCTGACGGGTGTAACAGGGGCCTATGTTGCTTGTCCATGACCCGAAGGCCCTTCATAGCTTACTAATCAAAGACGCGGAGTTCTACCCCAAATGCGCTGCTCCGTTCGAGTGCGTATGCTCCAGGCCTTCAGTGTGAACAACGCACCCTGGTTGCTGATGTGGCTGTGTACAGCGAATTCATGCTCTTGCTTGGCCCGAGCCTATTCACGACAGAGGGGGCACAACATCGCAGACAGCGGAAGCAACTTAATCCGGTGTTCTCGATCGCTCATCTCCGTAACATGACGGAATTGTTCTATGACATTGCACACAGGGTATGGTCACTGCTGAACATGCGGCATATTCCATATTCACCATGTTTCTAATTTGGACGCATAGGCAATCAAAGCGATTGAGAACCGTGTAGGTCCCTCTCAGGCCGGGGAAATCATCGACGTGAACGGTTGGATGGCACGGACGACGCTCGAGATGCTCGGCCAAGCCGCATTGGGATATTCGTTTGACAATTTCATCGAAGATTCCACAGACGCGTTCGGCGAATCGCTCAAGGCCTTCTTGTACGCCCGTCTATTCTCTCGTCTTGGGACTTTGCACTCAATCTGTTTTGCTGTAGCCCGACATACAGTCGAGTTGCAGTGATAGGGTTCATCGTCCCGATCGTGTCCTACGTTCTGCCACAATCACTCGTCCGCGGAATACTGTCGTTAATACCCCAAACCGACGTCCAACGGATTTTGCACATCTCGCGAACCATAGCACAGCGCTCGAAGGAGATTATCAACGAGAAGAAGATGGCGCTCATGAAGGGCGACGATGAGCTCAAGCACAAGGTCGGAGAGGGCAAGGACCTCATGAGCATTCTGTGTAAGTTTTGACAAACTATCGCAACGATTTAGGGACGCTTATCATAGCGCCCGATTTGGCGCCACAGTAAAGGCGAACATGCTTGCCGCTGAAGACGAACGGCTCACCGACGAAGAGCTCGTTGCGCAAATGTCGTATGTGATCAGTATCCTACGGTCGCATCATGTACTTCCGCTGAGACTCGGCCAGCATCTTCATTTTAGCTGGCATGGATACAACCGCGAACGCTTTGACTCGTACCTTGCAAGTCCTCGCCGAGCATCCCGAGGAACAGGAGAAACTCCGCAGCGAGCTCGCAGAGGCCCGTAACGGCAACGACATCTCGTATGACGCCCTGGACAAGCTAGCCTACCTCGACGCGGTCTGCCGCGAGACCCTCCGTGTATACTCGCCTGTGAACGTCATCGGGCGCGCGTCAGTGCCACTGCCCTCCTAAGTCACTGACGATCTACTGACGTATCAGCAGCGCTTCTAAGGACATGTCGCTCCCACTCCTCAATCCGGTAGTCGCGAAGGACGGTTCGCTCATGAACTCGATCCCAGTCCCGACNGGGGGCGTGGGTCCTCGCCAACATCCAGGCAAGCAACTGCAATCGGGCGCTCTGGGGCCCGGACGCGTACGAGTGGAAGCCGGAGCGGTGGCTGCAGCCGGCTCCACACACCTTGGAAGACGCGCGCATTCCTGGGGTGTATTCGCATCTGTGAGCAATCTCACCTTGTCTATATTCACATCCATGAGACTCACTATGTGGCATAGAATGACATTCTCGGGTGGTAGCCGGTCTTGCATGTATGTGCTCCTCGATCGAAGCCCTTGAGCGCCGGTGTGAATGACCGACGCTGATCATCTTGTACTTACAGCGGGTTCAAGTTCTCTCAGCTTGAGATGAGTGCGTGATCAGATGCACCCTTTCGCGACTGTGATTGCTGATGTGCACGTGCAGAGGTTGTGTTGTCGCTCCTCGTGTCGAACTTCAAGTTCGAGTTGACGGACAAGCCAATCTCGTGGAATACCTCGGGTGTCAGCTATCCGACGATGAGCGAGGACAGTGATAGGCCTGAGATGCTCCTCAAGGTCACCAAGGTTGTCGCATAAGTGCGACGTATGCCGTGTCTACTGTGCTGTGGCATCTATAAAGATTATGCCAGGATGATCAGGCAGAAAGGGTAGTGGATGATTTCGTGATTGACGGTGCTGAGTGTCAGTGTATGTATAAAAGCGGCGATATTCCTCATTCTTGTGTGGTTTTGTTCCCGTACAGATAGCCCTGTGAACGACTGTATGTATGGTAGGTCTTTCGCGGCTTATGGAGTGACGGTAAAGTAATTACACCCACGTACAAGGGTTTGAACAGCTTGGAGCTTGGAACGACGTCGGGAGATGCGTACGAAAGTTCGAATTCCATATGAGCCCGGTGTCAGAGGTCCTACGCTGTGCCGGGACTTAGGCATACTGTGCACGATGGTAATCCTGCGGATGAACCAACTTCACCTTTACCATAAGACTCATCCATCGCCATCCCAATAAACCGCTACAGCACTTCGTGTAAGGTGAGCTGAAATATGTGAATTGGGATTTGCAACTCGCTCATCCAATTGTGTAGATGGCGGCGAGTGCGTGTCCCCAAACAGCAGCCGGAACCGGATGCATGCATATGGTCGCCAGCTCAGGTTTGCCGTCAGACGTTCGGACGTCACTCGGACTGCTCGCTCCTGGTCACAAACACGCATTCGCTCTGCGAAAAATTCAAGAGTATCGCGAGCAGATCGCTGAGCTGAACCAATCCATCGAACTGCTCAAGAGTGTCGCCAACAACGATACCCCAATCCTCAGACTCCTACCAAATGAACTCTTCATCGAGGTCTTCCGATATCTTCGTCCTACCAAACGGGCCGAAATCTGTATCGCGCATGTCTGCCGTGCTTGGCGAACCATACTCTGCGGCACACCCGAATTCTGGGCGGACTTGGCCAGTATCCCGGACCACAGCACTGCCAAACCCGAAGACGACTGGAGCTGCTACCTCTCGTGTCTTACGTTGTCTTCACCGCAGGCACTCAGCCTGTCCTTGCGCGGCAATCGCATTCCGCGGATGCCCGAGATGCGCGCCCATCACCCCAGGATCACATCGTTAACACTCACATTCGCCGACTCTCAGCTATCCGAACATCTAACAGACTTATACGAGCTCTTCCGGCTTGGGCTTCCGTCTCTAGAGCAGTTGGATCTCACAGTACACGATGCTTTCTTTGAGGGTATCACAGATGTACCTGAATTCGGACAACACGACCTTTCATCTGATATCGAGCTACCTCGCCTCCGCATCTTGCGTACTCACGGTGTCTTCTTCACCGCCTTTTTGGCCCGTGACTCCCTTCGACACCTCACCCTGATCAACGAGAGGCCCATGTATCTTGGCAATCGCACATACTTAGAAGCGCGCTCATACCCTGAGTTGTTGGAAGCCCTACAACGATGCCCTGCATTAGAGACGTTGGATCTTGCCTACTCCATGCCTCGAGGTCCAGAACTTGATTTCACCGGCCCTCCCGACTACTTCGAGCCCTGTGTCACCCTTAGCAAACTACGCGCCGTGACTATCTCAGACGAGACGTGGCACGTTCGCCGTTTCTTCGAGGCGGTCTCCTTCCCTCCCACGACCTCGGTGACCATACACAATCTAGCGCCAGACCGGCAGCATGCGTATGCGGAGGCGCTCCCCAGAACGAGGCTGCTTGAGGTGATACCTGGCCTTGAACGAATGACGCTCCATTTCGATGACTCTGCGTGGAAGTGTTCTGTACGTGGATTCGTGGGCGGTGACACGGAACGATTCGCTATGCACACGACGTGGCTCTACGAACTGGATGGCTTCCCCCTCGCGGACATTCGCGAAGTCTTCACCTTTGGCCCACTTGTCACCGATCTGGACGTCGTCTTCGGAGCGTACCACTCGCACGAACGTACAAGCGAGAGTTGGGACCAGCTCCTGACAAACTTCTACAACATCGGTTATCTTGGGCTACAGAGCATTGCCTGTAGCAAGTTGGCGGAGGCTTTGAGCAGACAGACTTCCGGGGCGTACCCTTTGCCACGTCTGGAGGAGTTGCAGATACGGTGCTTTGTACGCGATGGATCTGAACTAGAGGCAGAAAAGCTTACGTTCGAGGGTGCTATTCGAGTGCGGGAAGCGGCGGGGCTCAAGTTGAGGCACTGGAGTATACTGGATGTTCATGTAGAAGATTACGTAGACCAAGAGGGAGACTCGGACTGATATTGAACGGTTGGTTGCGACATACTACTAGTAGTGAACAAGTGACATGAACAGCGGAACAAGTGACATGAATATATCAGATCAACTTGAGCCTTCAGCCCGTGTGAATTCCTCAATTTATGCAGATCGTCAAGGTATTGGCGCTTATACATAAGCCCGTTAACATTTGGTATGCTTGAAATCAGTGCGTCAATTGAGTACCCCACCATCAACGTTTCAACCTCCACCGTCTCAACTCAACGCCATCCTATGTTCGTCTGCTCCATTCTACGTACAATCCTTGTTAGGGACAGGAGCCATCATACTGCTATGAACATCTGAATTATCTCGCTCGTATTAGATCATGGACGTCTCTCGCATCACGAGAGCGTCCGGCGTTCGCTGTGGTTGAGGGATATCTCGCTCTCGGTCTCTCACTTCGAATGAAGTGGCTGCATGATCATGCTCACTCCTGAGCTGGCCTCGCTTACTCATACTTTAGGTGAGTTTCCTGGATGTCCTTCCATCGTCAGGCTGACAGGGAAGCCGTCCTCGGAGTTGTCGATTACGCCTTGACATCACTCAATGAATCTTCCCTCGTTGCGCATACCTGCAACTCAGGGCATCCATTGCCGAGGCACTCGCCAAATATGTCGTCGAACGCTATCGAGAGGATGTCGGCTGTCAATAGCGTGACATATTCTCCTTCCCGTAAGCACCCGGCACTTAGCTAGACTTCAATGCATCGGTTCTCGGAGGGAAACGGTCGTGGGGTAGTAGTGGTACGTGGCTTCTCGGCGTGCCGGCTAGATTATGTAGGTGCTCGCCCTTGTATGGGCGTAGGACTTGCCCAGTGCTTCTTTCAGTAGTCTCTGACTGCGCTGAACGGCACGCGTGGCAGTACATATCCGACTCGAATCTCAGACTGCCCTTTCGCGAGGCGTCAGGAACGACTCAGGTGGGCGGTCTCTCCTAATTTGGTGTCTTGTCGTATAATGATCATTGACATAGCAAGCGACGGCGCTTTCTGACTGAATAGAATGGAAGTCGAATCGAGTCGGAGGCAGTGAAGACCGTTTCTTGTGAGTACGATCTATATTCTTCCCGCACTGCTGCCGCGCAGAACCTCGGGCTTGTGCTTCTTCGGGCTCCGTGTGACCGAGGCGGCCGCCGGAAACTGGGCTCAATCTCTTGCTATGAAGAATTGTGAGTATGCATCTGTCAGCGGTAATGTGACAATCCTTACAGCCCGTCCACGAATATCTGAACACATTCGCGGTCCTGACTGCTTCGTTGTCGAAGTCTTGCAATAAGCGAAACAATTCACGCATGCCGAGCTGCGGAAATTTGCGGAGTGTGTGAGTACCGTCGCTTGGTGTCCGACATGCATGGCTCTCTCGTTGTCGATAGGCATCTCCGGGACATACGCAATGCACCGGCTGCAGAGCGCGCGGCCACTCTGGACCGTTGACGGCACTTTCCATGCGCTGCGAAGGGGTGGGAACGACGACCTGGAAATGGCATCCGCCATCCTTGAACTATAAAGAAGCCCGCAGTGCTAACCACTGCGCCATATTCAACTTGAACAACTTGCACACAACCCACATACACCTCGCTGTTGGAGCAGATTCATTCTCATGGCCCTGTCCCTCACTGCGACCGCATGCGTCGCTATTCTCTTATATGTCGTATGGCTCGTCTTTCGAGACTATGTGACCAGATCTCCTCTGGACAATGTGCCCGGACCGCCGTCCAGCTCGTTCATACTGGGTGGGTGGTTGTACACTCTATTTTACATACTTCACCGTTCTGATCCTCACTGAACGTCACCTATGTCCTATAGGAAACATTCCAGAGTTGGTTGGACGTCAAAGTTGGAAGCAGTGGCAGGTATATGTCGACATATATGGTCCTGTCTTCAAGATTCATGGCATGCTAGGGGTAAGCTCCTGATTTTAATGGCGCATATTCGCAACTTGTTCATGGCATGTAAATATCCAGGGGCGCATGCTGCACGTCTACGATCCGAAGGCGCTGCACAGCATTCTCATCAAGGACGTTGAATTATACCCCAAGACCCTAGCACCCACCACGTGAGTCTTCTCCTTTGGCATGCTCAGACGTACTGTGACTTACGGCGTACAATCAGAGATATGCATATGTTATTAGGCCCGGGGTTGCTTACGACCGAGGGCGCGCAGAACCGCAAGCAACGGAAGCTCCTGAACCCGGTATTTTCCGTTGCCCACTTGCGGAGTATGACGCATATATTCTACAATATCTCCTACAAGGTCTCTTCCCTCAACTTCGCTCTCGTACTGTTCTGATTGTTTGCGACAGCTGCGCGATGCTATAGAGAGGCGCGTTGGTAACAATGGCGCTACCATCGACGTGAATGGCTGGATGGCACGTACCACGCTTGAAATGCTCGGACAAGCGGGCCTCGGCTACTCTTTCGATAACTTCGAGGAAGACTCCACTGACGCTTACGGAGAATCGCTCAAGACATTCTTGCACGTCTCTCATGTCTGAATCGTCCGTTTGACCGTTGACACTCATGCTTCATCGCCTTTGCAGCCCTAACCTGACTCGTATCATTAAGTATTCGTTCCTCATACCCAAGATTGCCAACTTCGTCTCCGAGTCTACTCTGCGCAAGATCGCCCGGGTTGTACCGCATCCAGATATCAAGCGCATGATGGAGATTTCGGACACCATGGCTCAACGTTCGATCGAGATCATCAACGAGAAGAAGGCAGCTTTGCTCAAGGGCGATGATTCGCTAGTCCACCAGATCGGCGAAGGAAAGGATATCATGAGCCTGCTCCGTACGTTGATAACTCAAATTCCTCAAATGTGTTACTGAACTGTTGTCTCTCGCAGTGAAGGCCAACATGGCTGCGTCCGAAGCTGAGAGGCATACGGATGAAGAACTCATCGCTCAAATGTCGTAGGTGTCATCCCTGACAGATTTTTCTACGATAGGTATTCATAACCAGTCCGTCAGCACGCTCATTCTTGGTGGAATGGATACCACGTCGAACGCGCTCTCTCGAGTCTTTCATCTGCTGGCAGGGAAGCCAGAGGTCCAGGACAAGCTTCGCGCTGAGATCATCGAAGCCTGCAACGGTGAAAGCCTCTCACACGACGACCTCATCAAGCTACCGTTTTTGGACGCGGTTTGTCGCGAGACACTCCGTCTCTATGCCCCAGTCGAGTTCACGTCCCGCGAGTACGTCACCGTTTGTTATACAACGCTCACATCATCAGCTAGCATGCTGAGCGACATTATACGTGTTTCAGAGTTGCACAGGACGCAAAGCTTCCGCTCTTGTCTCCGATCCGCGGGATGGATGGTACTATGATGTCCGAGATAGTGGTCCCGAGAGGAACGATCATTGTCCTCAACTACACCGGGAGTAACAGTAACCGGCAGCTATGGGGAGACGACGCGGGCGAGTGGAAGCCTGAGCGGTGGTTGGGTCGCTTACCGCCCGCGCTCGACGATGCTCGGGTCCCCGGAGTGTATTCAAATTTGTACGTATTGTCTTCGCGGACGCGGACGTCATGTTCAACTTACATACTTTGCTTTCAGGATGACGTTCTCAGGCGGTGGAAGGTCGTGCATGTAAGTACTCAGACTACATGCTAAGATACTGGTCGAGGCTGACTATATGATTTGTACAGTGGTTTCAAGTTCTCACAGCTCGAGATGAGTGAGTTGCTCATAAACTGAGAGAACTGCATTGTTCACTCATGCCGTCCTGCAGAGGTCCTCATGGTGGTCCTACTTTCCGCTTTCAAGTTTGAGCTCACTGAGAAGCCGATCGCCTGGAACTCGTCCGCCGTCACATACCCGACCACCGGAGAAGAGAATACAAGGCCGGAGATGTTCCTCAAGGTGTCGCGAGTCGTGCGGGCCATCTGAAGAGTCGGACTATTCCAGGAATTCTGTGGTCAACAGGATCTGTTTGCCGTAGTCACAATTCGAAGCAGGGTACAATGCAATGATCCTCAAGTTCAGATGTCCGAAGCAAACACGGGTGCTGCAAGCCACTAAATATACAATAAGATACATACTTTCACAAAGTCCTCCTGACATCTAGAGTTCTTGGTCAGGTGCGACCCATTGTGCCCAGTCACAATCTGGGCTCTCCGCGGAGTCGGGTTGCTCAAAGCCGGCGAGCGGAGCCGCCTTCACGCCCCAGTCGCCTTCGGGGTACGTGAAGTTTTCGAGCGGTCCACGGTTCTGTTCCTGGTACACCTTGTCCTGCTCGTAGCCCTTGCCTTCGCATTCCGCGAAGCTCGGGAAGTTCAAGTCGATGTCTCGCGTGCGGTTCCTCAAGCCAGAGAAGAACTGTGGCGTGTAGGAATCTGACAATACGTCGATGAGTGAGGGTCATGGAGTATGCGATGACGCGGATGACTTACGACGTGCGGTTCCGTTGCGTACAGCCTGCTTGTCGAGGCCCGCAAAATACGGGTGCTCGAGAAGTTCCTCGGGTGTCGGCCTATGTTTGGGGTCTGCGAGGAGCATCTGAAGGAGGCTCAGCTATCTATATTGACATCGAAAGGAAAAGCTATGGCTCACCAGCTGGATCATCTCCCTTGCATTTTCGTCCTTGAGAAAGTCTCCGTCAACGATGTTCCGGATTCCTTCGATCATCATGCGCGATGCCTGCCTCTGCGGGGTGTCCATGTTCCGCCACGTTTCGATGTCGATGTCAATGCCTACGGGGTCGTCCACGGGCTCCCAAAGCGGATACTCGAGGTCACAGAGGAGTTCGACGAAGACCAGGCCCAGGCTGAACAGATCCGACTTGCTCGTGAAGGTCGCCGTCGAGTCCGGGAATTCTCTGAGTAGCGCCTCCGGGGAGTAGTATCCGGGGGTGCCAACGGTTTCGGGCGCACTCCACTCGTGGAAGGGCCTGCGGCGATCCCAGTGAGGGTCGATCAAGGAGGCGCATTGCGAGTGTCCGAAGTCAGAGAGGACGATGCCGCCGGTCTTGCTGATCAGAATATTGTCTGGCTTGATGTCTCCGTGTACGATCTCCAAAGATGCCAGGTTTGCAAGCGCGTACAACTGTAAAGGTCATGAGAGATGCGGTGTCGGGTACTGCAGGTAGGGACTTACCATTTCTGCGCAAAGGAGCTTCTTCTCAGCCTCTGGAATAGATGCTCCAGACCGTGCCGAGCGCCGAATGCGCGAGCGCAAGGTCTCCACACATAAATCCTGTAGGAGCATGTATGAGCAGATTAGAAGCAGGACTTCTTAAGAACACGTACCATGGCGAGGAATACGTTGTCGTCCTGTTCCCAGGCGGCCTGAAGGTGCATAAGGAACGGCGAATTAACCTTTGTCGCCCGTTCCATCAGGTTCCGCTCGTTATAGAGGCTACGGCGTCCATCATGCAAAAGGTAGAGCATCGGTTTGTGCAAGACCTTTAGTGCAACCAGCTCTCCAGAAGTAGTGCCTGCGAGCATTACCCGTCCGAAGCCGCCGTCGCCAAGCCTGCCGAAGATGTGGTACTCTGTACCGTCTGGATGTCTAGGAACAGGACTGGGCTGGAGAAGGTTGTCTTCGTCGTCGGTGCAGTCGTCCCCATCCTCGTCCTCGTCGTCATTGTCAGACTCGATGGAATCCGCGTCGCAACGGCGACGTTTCTCTCCGGCGCAGGGTTGACGTTGAGGATGGGCCGGAGCAGTTGGAACAAGAGACCCAGGATCTTGATGGGCAGGAGCAGCGGGGACGACCGGACCCCATGCCGGTTGGGTGTCTGTCCGTGAAGCTTCTGGAAGGGCAGGCACATCCTCGTTTGCCGGTTTCAAGGTTCCGCCGCGCCTGGAAGGAGGGATGGGATAGTGGGAACGCAAAGCCGCGATGTACATTGCCGCACTGTCGACGAAGTAGTACCTTCCTCGTTGGGCTGTTGGTGTCTGAGCCTCTTGAGAGCACATCCGTCCTTGTGGGCAAGCGGTGTCGATGGAAGAAGGGGAGCCTTGAACCTTGGATGAGGTTTTGCCATAGGAGTGAGATCCAGCATTTCCGCCTTCGGGGATCTGCGGGTCGTTGAGAGCGAACGGAGAGGGAGTCCGGGAGGGGCAGAACGTGTTGTCCCTGCGTGTTGGGCATCATGTCAGGTACTTACGTGGTTAAGGCGAAGATAAGAACATACGAGGAAGTGTTCGAAAGCCGGACCTTGCGAGCCAGAAGACGTAGTGGGTTGCGGACACCGGGAACGCACTTAGCCACAAGGATACCAAGACCGTAATGCCGTTTGAAGTAGCCGAGCTCTTCATCCTGAGGAGGCGCAGAGGAAGAACTAGAGGACTGAGACGCAGCTACCGAACCATTGTGACCAAGAGATGCCCGAGTACCGTTGGTCGAGGGGGTGTTGTGTACCGTGGTGGGCTTACCGGCAGTGTAGCCGGGAAAGAGACGAGAGAGGACGGTCTGAAAGACAGACATCGCGCGACTGGGTGGCGAACGATGCCAATGTGAGATTGGGGGGTGTCGAGAGCAAGGGCCTTGTCCATACTATATATCCTGAGCGAAGTCAAAGCGTTGAGTAGCGCGTGGCCCAGTGGCGCGTCGAAGGGCAAAGCGTCGGGGCGCGCGTGAGCGCGACGAGGTAGTAAGCGCCGGTACCAACCATCACCAAGACAGTGCGAGAGAACAACACAGAATGCGTATTCGAGTGGCCCTGTTCTAGATAAGGATAGTATCGGCACAGCCAGCAGGTACAGACGTCCAAGCGCGGCAACGAAAGGACAATGCTTCACGCGGGGCCGTGGCCCTCAAGCCCGGAGTGCCACTACTAGCTGGCCGGTGCTCAACGCACTGTTGTTATACGGTCAGTGCGTTCTATGGGGTCGTAACAAAGTGGGCACATACTTCACGGTCAACATTAACCAGATCCAGCGAAGCATTTTGCACAGTGCGCCTGCAAGTTGGGTGAGCCGATATTTATGACTGGCCGAATGATCTTACCGCATCCCACCGATGACGGCCTCACTCATTACCCAAATGCTACAGATAGTGAGCATCAACACCGTATGAAACACAAGAACCAGAGATCCCGCACGTCTACTTCCTAGGAGCTCCACGACAATACTACTAAGCGACTTGCAATGGTGAGTAGCTATAGCGGGACTCAATTACTTGGCGTTGCTGTAAGCAACGTGGATGGTTCTGCTCATTCTGATATTAGACATGCTCTCGTCAAAACTCACCAAGGCCAACACGGTCATTTAGGCCTCGGAGCGTCTCTACGAGTGTCGCAAGGTGTCGCATTGGAGGAGGTCGTAAGGAACGTTTTCTCTAGTTTAGACGCCCGACAGACCGTCTCTACACGAGAAGCGCCCATTGATTCCGTATACTTCCGACGAGGAGAGAGATATGATGGGAAGATCGGGGGAAGAGGTACGGATATGCAGGATAAATCTTGTTTGGTCTCCACAATCGAAACTAGTACATAGCGACTGCCAAGGATGTCACTGGTATGTTACATTCATCTCGTTTCGTTCAGATTCGCAATATTTCCGAAGAACCGCTTCAAGAGTGGCCGTTGATGGGGAGTGGAACGTATGGCTCCTCCAAATATTTGACTTCATCGTCCGTCAGCTTTACGTGCACGCCGGCTAACGATCAGAAATTCTCTCTCAGCATCGAACCCATGTAATACTCCATGTCGAGGGTGACTCACCAATAATGTCTTTCAGATTCTCCAGGCTCGTTGTGCCGACAATAGGCGCAGTGACGCCTATGACGATATCGTATCCATTTATCCATTAGGACGTACGCAAATATTTCGGTGAAATAGACACAGGAAATAGAGAGTTTCAGAGACTAACCGTCCTTGGCAAGTATCCAAGCAATCGCGATTTGAGCCATGCTCACATCCTTCTTCTTGGCGAGTTCCTCGACTCTGAGAAGGCAATGAATATCCGCGAGAAAGCCAGAGTTATTTAGACGTGTAGAAATTCAACAGTGACTCACCTCTTCAGAATCTCAGGAGTCCCGCTTCCTTCCTTGTTGTAAGCGCCGATAAACCTGAGCCACCCAGCGAACCTATTTTAGCCATCGAGATAATCCTTTTTGGCGCAGGCTGACAGTGACACACGGCCATCAAGTAAGGTGACGAACATGTCAGAAGAGCCGCGCTTGGTATCTTTCTGAGCTCCGAGTGGACGGGCGAGTAGTCCGCGGGCGAGAGGGGACCATGGAATCGAGCCAACGCCGAAGAGCTATTCGAGTGAGGAGGATGCAATCTCAAAACGTGCACGGTGATAGAAAGGGCATCGCACGACGGGCGTAGAATCTCACCTTGAGCGTAGGGAACATCTCACGCTCTTCTTCACGGTAGACGAGGGAGTAGTGGTTCTGCATCGAGATGAACGGCGTAAGGTTATGCTGGATCGCGTAGTCTGTGACACGAGAATATAGTCAAGATCTTGACCCGTCTCATACAATAACGAGACATACTTTGCATAGCGTGGACTAGAGTAGATTTTTGGAGGTGGTGAGCTTTGCGAACATGACCTAAGACCATGGCAATGGACACCCACATTGATACGCCCAGCAAGAGCTCATTCCGATGTAGCGAACGTAGCCCGCCTTGACGACATCATGTAAGGCTTGCATCTACACGCTTGCAGTGAGACTTGCAGGTGCATGTGATGAATGGGAAACTGACGGTCTCTTCGATGGGCGTATTGTAGTCGAAGCGATGGCCTAAAGCCATAGGTTACGATGGGTTCTATTGCTGGATTGGTGTAGCAGTCGCAACTCACATTGCAATAGATCGATGTAGTCGAGTTGAAGGCGCTTCAAACTAGCCTGTACGGACGCAAAGATGTGCTGCGGCGGCTTGCATAAGCAACCTCTCGATTGAAAGAGTTGGAAATTGTAGCACCTTCCGGCTCTGTCCGTACTGGTTCACAAGGCCGACGTCGTCTGGCTTCTTCCCCTCGCGCATGAGGTTCATTCCATATTCAGGAGCGACAGCTCCATGTAACTGAAACAATCGTCAATGACAGCGGTGCGGTTGAATGGGTGTCCTACTTTGGTCATGATGACGAGCTCCTCGCGAGGAAGGTTCAGTTTCTTGATCGCATTGCCGAGGATCACCTCGGACAGTCCGTTTGAGTACACCTGCACGCTCTCATAAGGTTCGACATCAACAATGCGACGCAGCTATCATACTCACATTCGCGGTATCGAAAGTCTGTATACCGTTCTCGTATCTACCGCAGCACGGGTTAGTGTGGTGCTAACTGGCCGGACTGCTCAGTTATGCGTACGCAAACTTGATATGCTGGACAGCCTCGTCTTCGCCCAGTACCCACGCATTCCAGCCTGTATGACCGTATTGCATAGTGCCGAGGATGATCTTGGATACCTTCAGCCCAGAGTTACCCAGGCGCACTGCAAGTGTATGCGAATCAGACAACGGTTCTCGAACGGCCGCTTTAAGGGTATCGCACCGTATGGCATCTTCGACGACATGGCTGAAAGACTTTGGGAAGTCCGGTGGAAAGAGGGGTCAAAGGCTCATTCGAGTCCCTCAAGCCGATATATTACCAGGGGAGTCGAGCCGTACGGCATGACGCCTTGCGATGTATCGTTGCTGAGTAAGTCATGAGCCACTTGAGAGGTATTTTTACGATGTTTCTCACCAGCTGGTGACGATAGCGACTATCTGTGCCACAGACGAAGCTGACGATAGGTACGGTTCGCACCGTTTGAGGGGTACTCGGACTACTAGACGCGTTCAAGGGTCGGCGCATGACCCTTGGCGGTCCGCGTCGTCCGCAACGCGATCTGTCACGGTCACATGATCGTGTTAAGAGACGAGGCGCTCATACCCTAGGGTGTAGCTATAGCATCTGGTGCATCGCAAGGTTGCAACTTGCAAGAGGTTGAAGCGGAAATCGTCACATTCTATTTGAGAGTGGTGATCAAGGGCGGTAGCCCTGTTGAGTGAATAACAATAAAACGATACATTACAGCGAAGTTCGTGTCCCCTGGAGTTTCAAGTCGTTCTAAATTACTCAACCACTGTATCATCCGTCAAGAATGCCTTCAGTGTCTTGTCTGGCATATCCCAATGGGCCTATCATACGACGTCCGTCAACAATCACCCACACCAACGAACATCGAATGGTACTCACGAAGTGGTTCCCGCCCACGAGCCGCGCAAACACGACGTCCCTGACGTGCTTGCCCGCCTTCTTCGCCTCGTCGATCTCCTCCTTGAGCATCTTGGTGCCCCACGGCATCTCCCAAACGGAACGATCGCACCACAGATGGCGCACCTCCACGTTCTCCCAGTTGCTCGCACCTTCTTCAGGCTGCTTGGGGTAAAACGCTCCCTGCCTCGCCGCCACGATCACGCCGTGGACGACCATCATCTGCGCGAGCAGCCCCTCACTCCCCCCCGGGGCCCTGCACGGCGTCATCAGTGGTCTCGGCTAGCTCCTGGGGCGTCATTCGCGACCCGGTAGGCGACGGCTCGGCGAGGGGCGTGCGGAACTCGAGCGCGGAGGGCCCGTCCTTCCAGACGTCGCCATGGACGTAGTATCCAGTGATGTAGATGCCGAATTTCTCAACTCGCTCTTTTTCAGAGAGCGAGGTATCGAGGAGGGGCTGATACGAGTTCGGGGGCGGCGTGTAGCCGTAGCAGAAGTGGGACGAATCTGGGCTTCGAATTCAGTACTCCGCGTATGGCTCGGGGCTAATCAATGGAGAACGTACCGTAGAGTATGACACGCCGGACGTATTCGCTCAATTTCACGTCCTCTTCCTTGAACGATCTCACATGTGCGAGCAGCGCGGTGAGCCACGCGCTCGCCAAAGACCAGCCAGCGATGATCAGTCCGCCCGTGTTTCCTTGAGGACGAGGGATGTTCTCCCGCCTGACGAAGTCTACGAGGTAGTCGTAGAACTCCTTGACCCGGTCGCGCATGAACGCCTGGGCCTCTGCATCCGATTCGGGAGAAGGCGCTCCAGTAGCAAGCCGTATGAGAGTAGCCCGCTCCTCGGGTGTGTACGGCTCAGAGCCGGGATAGTCGCGCCGATTCACGAGGACGAGGCGCGCGTTCGATTGCGCAGCCAACGGCAACATCTTCCTGAAAACACCTAGATGCCTGCTCAGTGATTCTGTACGGACACCTCGAGCAAACAACACGCTCACCTCCATGCCAACCCCACCCATGGAGGACAACAACCGTCGTGTAGTCGGTGCTGCCCTCCGGCGCTCCTGAGTCCAGGAAAGCTCGCACAACGATGTTGCTCGCGGCTTTGGCAGTTTGAGATGTCGAGCTCGCCATGTCGAGACGTTGAGAGTGTTGCCGACTCCAAGCCGCATACGACGTCCTATATATACTGAAGGCCAATGTACGGACGTCAGCCAGTCCATGCAACTGTAGTAGTAAGCAGGTACGAATTCGACAGTCTTGTGGCGATATCGCCCCTGGGCTTTGTCAGCAAGGTCGATTGGGCACGGCTACTTGAGTCCGCTCGTCGCAATGTGCATGATGGCGATAACATTGGCTGTCTGGGCGGATCAAACCGCAGGTGTCTGACGTGCTCAATGCGCCATGAATCTTGGCACCTAGACTGGGTCTTCTCTGACAATGACCTGTGCAAGTAGCCATCAAATGCTCAAGCAGCTGCGTGGCAGTGCACGAACGGAGACGGCCCCCGCTGTGAAACGCTTCGCTATGATATTGACGTGGCCCCCACGACAACTCAACGTTAGTTGGCCTACGTCCAAGATCCGAGTATCACTCTACGATCGAGTTGCTACCCACGAAGGCCTTGAAGACCTTCTCGGGCGTGTCCCAATGAGCCTGACAGTGATCGGAAAGCAAGTATCAGCGGCAGATACGATACCGTGTGGCGTCATTGAAAACCAATGACTCACGAAGTGATTACCACCCGTAAGCCGGACAACCTCGATATCCCGCATGTGCTTTCCTTCGTTCCTGGCCTGGGCCAACTCCTTGGAAAGCAGGTACGCGCTCCAAGGCGTCTCCCAGAACGAACGGTCGCACCAAACGATCCGCAAGCAGACACTGCGCAAGTCCTCGACGCCCTCCGGCGGGTAGAACGCGTGCTCCTTTGTTGCAGCATATGTTCCATGCATGACGCCCGCGATCATGGATAAGAAGTCGCTTGACGTCGGGAACGTGGCCGGTGGATATGTCAGCTCAGCGATTTCCTCAGGCGTGAGGCGGCTCAGTGTGCTGGTAGGTTGTACGTCTCGCGACACGCGGGATTGAAGCGCTTCGGCGCCTTTCACCATCACATCTCCATGCTCGAAATAGCTCGTCACCCAATGGTCAAAGGCGGTGAGTTTCTCCGCACCGTCCAGGGTCGGATCATGCAATGGGTGGTAGAGCTCCACGTTGGTTGGTGTTCCATAGCCAAAGAAGATATTGGACACGTCTGCGAGTCGGGACGAGCACTCGTGAACTTCTGCGCAAACTACAAAGGAGAGCAAGGGGGACGCACCGAACATCACAGCACGCTTGAGATAAGCGCTCAGAGATATGCTCCTCACAGGGTACGAACCAGCATGAGCTAGGAGTGCAGTGACGGAGGCGGCACCCATGGACCATCCCGCAAGGATGATTCCTCCTCTGCTGCCCTGCGCAGGAGGAATCTGCGCTTGCTCGATGAAGTCGACAAGGAAGTGATACACATCGTGAGCGTGTTTCCTCATGAAAGCGGCCATTTCGGCTTCCGTGTCCGGCGACCTTGGCGTGCTGGCTAGACGTCGGAGCGCGGCTTGCTCCTCCGCAGTGTAGCTCACCCCGCCTGGATAATCGCGACGGACGGCGGAGACGATGCGCACATTCGACTGCTTGGCCACGAAATAGAGCTTCTTGAATACTGCTGTATGAGAACAATGAAACTTCGCAGTATAAGAGATGCCAAGGTGTATACTCACAAGCTTTCCAACCCCAGCCGTGTACGACGACGAGAGTGGTGTAGTCAGTGTTGTCTTCAGGTGCGCCCGAGTCGCGGAACACACGGAGGGCAGTGTTCGAGGTTGTAATAGGCATGTCGAGCTTGAAAAGTGCCCTCTGTGTGATCGAGACGCCCCCTGCTTTGTACGGTCAGAGTAATGGTTATTCCGACACCCGTATCATACCTCATGGCGACAAGCGGCTGAGACACTCAGGGCAGCGACTCGCCCCTGAATCGTTTGAGTACACCGCATGTGCAGATGTGGACCTACCTCCCGTTGAGTATCACTGACGTTCCACGAAGGTGCAAGAGTCCGGCGAGAGCACATATGTAGAAGCAGAACGACGTCCTATGTGCACGACCAACAAGGCAGTAAGATCTACCGAAACGCCTCCGTAGAGCGATATCTTGGGGGTATATGCGCATGCTGGTGCGAACATCGACTCCCAAACCTCGAGAGCCGGGCTGTTCAGGCTTTGAAAAGATGAAACCAGTCGGATCTCAATGGGCATCGCGGGAACAGTTGACAAGTGTGAGAGACATAACGTAGGCTACCAAGAATGCGACGATACAAGTCAAATAGAGCGGCACGCCCGCGGAGTATCGTTCCCCTTGAGCACGATCCTGCCTCCTATTCTACTTGAAGCCGGAAAAGCTATCACATACCAAGTATTGTAACAGGAGCACAGTCGGATATTCAGCGCGCATGCGAATCCAGAGTGAGTATATGCTTGTGGGGCGACCAAGAGCGTTGTGTTTGCGCAAGCCCTCGTGTAATAACGGCATGATTAGGACATCTAGAGACTGCGAGAACACAGCCAGAGAACGAGCATCCCATCCAAGAAAGCGCAGTAGAGCCGCCATGGACAAGCAAGAAGCAGATTAGCTTTGCATATGTGCAGCACACGCATGGGTGAGAGCCTGGGTCAAGGAGGAGGACGAGGAAGAAAACTGACTCACCGGAGCTACCAGTTGTGTGACATTGGTCATGTGCCAGTGACCGCACCCGAGAGAAAGACGCCCGCGGTTAAATGGCATACAGTGCGATTCTTGTCTCCCATCCTTCAACACATGGCTAATCAGAGATCCTATGGTGGATCACTTATCTATTCGTACAAAGACATACACTCCAAGTTGTCAGGACAGAACCCTGGCAGTTGCCCACGTGCACGGACTCAGTAATGACCGATGATGCTGGCTGGCTGGTACGGTTCCTCCAGATATTTGATCTCCTCCTCTGTTAACTTCACGTCAAGTGCGCCTACAGCAAGTTCAACAACCTTTGCCACCTGCAAAGCTCACGAGCGGACGTACCAAGGATGTCCTCCAGGTTCTTGAGGCTCGTGGTGCCGATGATGGGCGCGGTCACGCCTGGCTTGGAGAGCACCCAAGCGGTCGAGATTTGCGCCATGCTGACGCCTTTCTTCTTAGAGAGCTCCTCGACTCTGCATAGATTGTATCAGCAACGCGGTTCAAGAACTTGACGAACGCTTGGAGGATGAACGCACCGGCCAACGACAGCGGACAAGCTAGGCATGTTGAAGGACATCAGGAACCTACATGTACGCACGGTTTGTAAGCGTCATATCCTCCAGACGTAGATAAACACAGCACATACGCGTCAGTCTTACGACGGACCGTCTCTTCACCGAGAGGACGCGTGAGCAGACCACGGCCAAGCGGCGACCACGGAATAGAACCAACGCCAAACAACTACCACGGAAGATGTTCAGGAAGTGCCGAGTCCAGAAAGACATCCGGGCGTACCTTCAACGTCGGGAACATCTCCCGCTCTTCCTCTCGGTAGATCAAGCTGTAGTGGTTTTGCATGGACACGAACGGCGTCAAGTTGTGCGTGATAGCGTAATCTGTGAGATCCCGTTAATCTTCTGTACAGCAGCGAGGGCATATTTGCATTGAACGTACTTTGCATCTGGTGGACTACAGGTGATGCGAAAGGTGAGCAGATCACAACTAGCGCGCAACGGATTGAATACGCGTACATTGGTATGCGTAGCAGGAGCTCATCCCGATGTACCGGACGTATCCGGCCTTCACAACGTCGTGGAGGGCTTGCATCTGGTACGTCCTCGGTGTCAGAGCCGCCCACACGATGACCACACAAGGGCGGCTGCGTACCGTTTCCTCAATAGGGGTTTCGTAGTCAAAACGGTGACCTGGATTATACATTAGATGAGCAACGGTTCTCTGTGATAGATGGGATGACATACATTGGAACAAGTCGATGTAGTCCAGCTGAAGGCGCTCCAGGCTCGCCTTTACGGAGTCGAAGATGTGCTGCACAGGTCTTAGCCCCAATCCAATGCGATGACAGACGCGGTTCCCCGCTGCTGACCTTTCGGCTCAAACCTTTCTGGTTGATAATCCCGTGGTCCACGGGGTTGAATCCAGGGGCCAGAGAGCTCACGGAATGGTCTTTCACAACAGGGCTGAACAGCTACGTTGCGACGAATATCAGCATCTCCTCAGACGGCGTCGCAATTGGCGAAGCTCGGTGTCATGGACATACCTTGGTCATAATGACGAGCTCCTCGCGTGGAAGATCGAGTTGCTTGATTGCTTTACCGAGGATGACCTCCGAGAGGCCGTTCGAATACACCTGAATGTGCGTGTATGAGTCCAACCTGTCCAGTCACAAATGGCTGCATGGATGTCTAGGTGGGCGTACATCTGCGGTGTCGAACGTCTGAATGCCGTGATCATAGGCGAATTTGATGTGCTTGATAGCTTCCTCCTCTGGCAAAACCCAGCCCTGCCAATCTGGCGTTCCGTAGGACATGCATCCTAGAATGACCCTAGAGACTTTCAGTCCAGAGTTTCCGAGACGAACTGGGCAAAAGCGTGTTGAGGACGGTAAAGATACTGCATATACGCGAGTAGCAACTCACCGTATTCCATCTTCTTGCCGGGCATGTTGTAGCTTGGCGGCCAGTGGAAGGTGTGTTTGGGGGGTGGGGGTATGGAGGCAACTTGGTTGGCCAAAGCATGGTTATATACTGTGAACCCTAGGGGAGTACGATCGAGAGGAACGTCATTGACAGCGCCCGTTAGTCGCTTCCACCGCTGCACAAGCGCACGCTGCCGGCCAAGTACGCGTCCAAAAGGGGTCGCCTTCACATCTCACTCGGAACACGCGGTGGGGCCATGAGCTGTGGCTGCAAAGCATCATACTACAACTCGGTTGGTTGGGTTCGCACCCACACAACCACCGCGCACATGCCGTCACTCATCAGAGACCTTTCTCTCGAGTCTCAGAGCCTCGGCGCTGAAGAATACGACTACTGCTTTCCTAGGGCGCCAGTATCGACATTGACAAAGCCTCAGGTCTCAGCTATGAAAGACACACGCACCAAGCCCGCTAGCAGCTTTGTGACCCATACTGAAGAAGCTCGCAACGTTGTATATTCAGTATTGAAGTCGCAAGATTGGTCAGGGTTCGGGCACTATACATGCCACCCGAGGCAGATACATCATACTACAATCTCGCGCGTGCACGGGTATAGCACTTAGCTTCAAGAGTGGCCCAGGATCCCCACGGGCTGATACGGCTCCTCGAGATACTTGATGTCCTCCTCACTCAGCTTCACGTCCAGCGCCCCTACCATGAGTAACGAGTTGCAATGCAACGAGACGACAATCAGCATATGTGGGGGTGTGGCGATGCAGACCATGTCCGGTCGGAGAACGCTTACCCAGGATGTCTTCCAGGTTCTTGAGGCTCGTGGTGCCGATGATGGGTGCGGTGACCCCTGGCTTGGACAGTACCCAAGCGGTGGCAATCTGAGCCATGCTCACGCCCTTCTTCTTGGAGAGCTCCTCGACGCTGTACGGCGCTCAACGTCATGCGCCATATAAAAGGATTAAGCTACATACCGGCCGACGATTGCAGGGATTGCGGGGATGTTGTAGATCTGGAGGTACCTGTGCTTTGACATGAGCGAAGCATTGCCTTGTCATTCGATGGGTGTGACTTACGCATCTGTCTTGGAACGCACAGTCTCGGTCTTGAGGGGGTGGGCAAGTAGACCACGAGCCAGGGGCGACCAAGGGATGGAGCCGACGCCGAAGTGCTATATCATTCAAACTGAGTACTTTGTGGAACCCCTAGATAGCGAGCTATGTCGAGTTCATACCTTGAGAGTAGGGAACATCTCACGTTCCTCTTCACGATAGATCAGGCTGTAGTGGTTCTGCATAGAGATGAACGGAGTCAGGTTGTTCGCGATGGCATATTCTGTGGCGATTGCATATTAGATGGACTCTCGCTTGAGAACTGGAGGCGAGTCTTACGCTGCATCTGATAGACTGCCGGAGACGTGTCAGGTTCCGCCGAAGAGCGCGACATCGAAGCAATGTGGGTACTCACACTGGTACGCATAGCAAGAGCTCATGCCGATGTACCGCACGTAGCCGGCCTTAACCACGTCATGGAGAGCTTGCATCTACGTCGATTCCCTCTGTTCAGCATGGGTAGTTCTGAAGTGCGAAGAGAAGAATAAGGGCGCACCGTCTCCTCAATTGGTGTCTCGTAGTCGAAGCGGTGGCCTACGTCGGAGAGTGTCAGCTTACAATACGCAGCGCCACAGTGCACCTCATCGCATACATTGCAGGAGGTCGATGTAGTCGAGCTGCAGACGCTGCAGACTGGCCTTGACAGAATCGAAGATGTGCTGTCGTAGACGAATGGCGCGTGAGATACGATGCCTTTGCAAGGCGAAGTCGGACGTACCTTGCGGTTCAGCCCTTTCTGGTTGATTATCCCAAAATCCAGAGGCGTTTTTCCCGGAGCCATGGGCTTGTCTCCGGGGTTCTTCCCGATCGGGAAGAACACCTGTATGGGGCGGAAAATTAGAGGAGGAAGGTCATGTATACTAGCGCATCTCGTAGGACGCACCTTGGTCATGATGACGAGCTCCTCGCGAGGAAGGTTAAGTTGTTTGATCGCCTTTCCAAGGATCACCTCGGATAGTCCGTTCGAATACATCTAACGAAAACACAAGTCAGTAAACCCGGCGCGCGCCACCACTAGTGCACAGGCAAGCAAAAGGCTTACGTTCGCCGTGTCGAATGTCTGAATACCCTGCTCGTACGCATACTTGATGTGCTTGATCGCTTCCTCCTCGCCAAGGACCCACTCCTGCCATTCCGGGCTGCCGTACGACATACAGCCTAGGATGATCTTCGAGACCTTCAGCCCGGAATTGCCGAGACGCACTGCGGAGAACGAGGGATGCGATGAGTATTGTACTGTGTTCTGAGCAGCATATGCGTAATGAACTGACCATATTCCATCTTCGGAGCCATGCTTGCTGTCGCTAGTCAAAGAGGCTGGAGAATTGGCTGATGTGGGATGAGTGGGAACCACGACCGAGAGCGTGAGGAGCTGTCGCAATGTTATCAACTGGTGGCCTTCGTGCGGCTTTATATGTGTTCCGCAGCTGAGAATTTCATAGTCTCACGCACAACGGCACCAAACGGCAGCGATCCACAGAACTATGTCATAGAGCTCGGCCGCATTCACTGTCGAGCTACTGCAAATCCTTGTCAGCTCAACGGTTCCGATGCTCGCACACACGGGTGCGCACTGCGATTCAACACATTATCCTCTAGAAGAGAGCTCACACAGTCCGGGTGACCGACGCAGCCAGCGAAGTACTGGCAGATAAGAGCCCCGAACCGGGGGAGCGAGACGTGTTATGTGCTATTGGAGATGGAGCGCAGTGAGAGGATTTCCCGACCGGCATTAGTGTCCACATACATTTCTGAGAAGCAACGGCCTGGGACCTGGGACTTCGATATTTGTTCTAGCTGGGCAATAGAAGTTTTGAACGGCTGGCATGGGCCCAGATGTCTGTTGGCTCCAACAGTGCCAAGTGGTTGTGAGAACAATGATGATAGTACCAGGGTGTCGAACTCGCGAAAATAGTTAGAAGATAGAGTGGTTGGCAACTTCCTCCAGCTTCATGGTCAAGATACAAGTATTTCGAAAGTAAAAGTCACGGTGCTCGTAGTTAGTACTCATTTGATGGGAAAGATCGGGCCCGGCAATCTGCGCGCCTCTCATGGCCATACTTACGCAGACTTTGGAGCCTGATGGCTCAGAGTCATAACAATGCGTCTCAAGTTGTATGCGATTGTGTACATCCAGTCAGACACAGAATATTATACAACGGTATCACAACACAGTGGGTTCTGCTCGTCCGCGGTAATACTGTAACATCTGAGCTCTAGTAGTGGCCCAGGATCGCCACAGGCTGGTATGGCTCCTCCAGGTACTTGATCTCCTCCTCCGTCAGCTTCACGTCCAGCGCGCCTGTATCATATTCCAAAGGGTCAGCCATGACTGTACGCGCGGCAACGGTGCAGCGCGAAGATGCGACTTACCGAGGATGTCCTCCAAGTTCTTGAGGCTGGTCGTGCCGATGATGGGCGCGGTGACGCCCGGCTTGGCCAGGATCCACGCAGTCGCGATCTGCGCCATGCTCGCGCCCTTCTTCTTCGCGAGCTCCTCGACGCTATCATGCAACAACCTCAGCGTACTGCAAATCGCGCGTAACTGCACTGCGTGGGAGGACGTACCGGCCAACGATCGCGGGGATGGAAGGAATGTCGAAGGCTTTCAGGAACCTAGAGATCCGAGGTGAACAGGAGATTGATAAGAAGTGTAACAAGTAAAGCGACGTACGCGTCTGTCTTGGAGCGCACAGTCTCCGTGTTGAGTGGGTGCGTGAGCAGGCCGCGGCCGAGCGGGGACCAGGGGATAGACCCGACGCCGAAGTGCTGCGTTCGCGATGAGTACACCGTGCAGAGACTTCTCGGCGAAGACCAACCTTGAGCGTGGGGAACATCTCACGCTCCTCCTCGCGGTAAATCAAGCTGTAGTGGTTCTGCATGGAGATAAACGGAGTGAGGTTGTTTGAGATGGCGTATTCTGTGGTGCTGTGTCAGACGGGAAGAGCGCTCGGAGTGGCCATAACATGGGTCTTACGCTGCATCTGGTGGACTACGTAACAAAAGCAGCATGTCAGCATCAATTCGAGCGACTGCGACGTAAGAAGTACTTACATTGGTACGCGTAGCAAGAGCTCATGCCAATGTACCGCACGTATCCCGCCTTGACAACGTCGTGCAGGGCTTGCATCTATGTTCCACAGGATTAGCCTGTCTGCAGTGATAAACCAGGATTATTCGAGAGAAGCATACCGTCTCTTCAATCGGCGTCTCATAGTCGAAGCGATGGCCTGCATCACTGACGTGAAAGCTAGCTCGTGAATCGTACAATGTCACTTACATTGGAGAACGTCGATGTAGTCGAGTTGGAGCCGTTGCAAACTAGCTTTCACAGAGTCGAAGATATGCTACGATATCCGAGCATCCATTGATAATCGCGTTGATATCGAACGAGGCAATGTTAATACGTACCTTGCGGTTTAAGCCTTTCTGGTTGATGATTCCGAAGTCCTCAGGCTTCTTTCCTGCTTCGAAGATGTTGTCGCTAGGTTTTGCCGGGACCGGGAAGTATACCTGTGTTATGACAATCGTTAGGACACAGGCGTGAGGCAACATGCATATGAATAGAAAGACCTTGGTCATGATGACGAGCTCCTCACGAGGGAGGTTGAACTTTTTGATCGCTTTTCCAAGGATAACCTCGGAGAGACCATTCGAGTACACCTAACAAGCCTCATGTTGAGCTGATGCGACGCGCTCCAGCATCGCGAGAGACCCACGTTCGCCGTGTCAAACGTCTGAATGCCTTGGTCGTACGCATACTTGATGTGCTTGAGCGCTTCCTCCTCGCCCAGGACCCACCCCTGCCATTCGGGGCTGCCATACGACATGCAACCCAAGATAATCTTCGACACCTTCAGTCCAGAGTTACCAAGGCGCACTGTGGGAAGCGGGTCTCTTCGTGAGAAACGCGTCCCATTCCGTGCTGGGCCGGCGAGCACTGACCGTATTCCATCTTCGGGGCCATGTCTGCTGCTTCTGTGTGATGAAAGTGGCTGAAAGCGCTATTGTATGCGGGGTTGAATGGGAGCGAGTGGGAGCGTGGGGCCTCTGCGAGCTCGTATGTCTTTATAAACCTTACGCCCTGCGGATGGGATGACGATCGGCACACGCACGGCACTAGCCTCAGGAATCCGGAAGGAACATCGACGAATTCGACGCGGTTTGACAGGCCCTGACCATATTCGTGTTCACTGCTGACTCTAGCAACCCTCGCTCGCCGGGCCTAGCTTCAGAAAACGTAGCACGGTGGCTCCTTCACTTGGACACGTAAGCGTCATTGCAGACGTCGATGGGTTCCATCTTATCGAGGCTGTCGATACGGGTAAACTGCAGGGTAAAGGCGATAGACAACACGACCTGACGGCAGCAGACGCGTTATGTGCTATCGCAGACGAAGCGCAGCTAGTAGTGTATCCCGACCGGCATTTGTGCAACTCTTGTATGTGAAGAAAGTACTTGCGGAGCTGCCAACATCGTCAATCCTTCTGGTAGTTACGAGACGCAGGCCTGCTGACCAAGATTTGCATGTGGGATGGGAACACCGAACCAACACCGAACACATCTCGAGAGAAACTTTGATATTGCGTGTTGTAAGCCGTTATGTGAGAAAAACGCCATGACAAGGGGGCATCGACTGGAGAGTTCTCACGAAGGCGACAAGTGAGACGAGGTCGCCATGGCCAGCAGCGAGGACCCGCTGGTAAGGCAGCTGGAGCCTGGAAGGTCGGGGGCCTGGACCCTGGTCGATCATAATGCACGTCTATGTTTGATGGGCCTGATCGGGCTCGGCTATCTGCGCGTCTGCCTCGCAGTATGACGTCAACCGCCCTCCTTGACAACTTGGCTTGAACCCTTCGCCTTCGTTCAAGCTCAAGTTCCGACAACGACCTCAAGCTGCATAGACACAAGCCTATTCAGTGAGAGACATAGGTCGATGTAGCTTGTGAATAAGGGGGTTATTTGTGTGCTTATATACAGGGTGTAACTGTAGCGATTCTGTGTCCAGTCGCAGGAATCTCCATAGGCTGTTACGGCTCCTCTGAGAGCCCCATCCTCCTGTGTCGACTAAAGTCTCTCCTAAAAGTTTGCAAATATACCATTGCTCATCAATATTAGAGTCGCAGTACAAATACAGACAGTCAACGAGAGGTCAAGCTACTTCTCCACGATCACAAGCCGTCAGATGCTGAGTTCGACATGAACCCATGCAACCACTCAGAAATGGCCCGCGATCGCCACCGGCTTGTACGGTTCCTCGAGAGACTTGATCTCCTCGTCGGTCAGTTTCACATCCAAGGCACCTGTAGCAATAGGTCCACACGTGAGAGCCCGGCCGGGTGAGTGGGACATGGCAGGCGTGTGGACTTACCGAGGATGTCCTCGAGGTTAGACATGCTGGTTGTGCCGATGATGGGTGCGCTGACGCCAGGCTTGGCCATGATCCACGCGAGCGAGATCTGCGCCATGCTGACGCCTTTCTTCTTTGCAAGCTCTTCAACCCTATATAGTCAGAGAGCGTTCAGTCACCCACAAAGACATCTGACCAGAGGAGTCAAAGCACGAACCGGTTGATGATCTGCTCCGACGCTTCGCCCCGGTATAGCCCGACCCATCTGTGGTGCATGGTCAGTATGGCTCGAGGACCGTTCGGTCATGAGGGAACTCACACATCGGTCTTTGCGCGCTTCGTGTCCGCGCTGAGCGGGCGCGTGAGGTTGCCGCGGGCGAGGGGCGACCACGGGATCGAGCCGACGCCGAAGAGCTTCAGCGTGGGGAACATCTCGCGTTCCTCCTCACGATACAGCAACGAGTAGTGGTTCTGCATGGAGATGAAGGGCGTGAGGTTGTGCGTGATGGCGTAGTCTGGAGCAGTCGTCAGCTTTGCTTTCTTGAGAGAATAGGCGTACAGCTCACTCTGCATCTGGTGGACTGCACGGCGTTCGGATGCTGTCAGTCTTTCATATCCAGAAAAAGTAGCGATGAAGGCGTACATTGGTAGGCGTAGCACGAGCTCATGCCGATGTAGCGAACATATCCGGCCTGGACAACGTCATGGAGAGCTTGCATCTGGGCGTAGGGCGCTCAACGTGAGAATTTCTTCGCCGTACAATGAGTTGTGAAACGTACTGTCTCCTCAATGGGGGTGGTGTAATCGAAGCGGTGGCCTAAGAAAATGATTTCAGTAACTGATATGCCAAAAGCTACCAAAATTCACGTACATTGGAGCACGTCGATGTAGTCCAGCTGCAGCCGCTTCAAACTGGCCTTGACGGAGTCAAAGATGTGCTGTATGGGACGGATCAGATTGGGCGCGTTGTGAGCAAAAGGCTGTCAGGGCATATATTACCTTCCGGTTGAGGCCGTGCTGGTTGATTATACCGAATTCGATCGGGTTCTTGCCAAGCGCGTTGACATTGGTTTGAGGGAGAACCACTCCGTACAACTAGCAAACCCGAGGGAGATGAACAAATGCCGCCGGGGCAAGTGGCCGATGAGGATGCGCACCTTCGTCATAATCACAAGTTCTTCCCGGGGAAGATTGTGCTTCTTGATGGCATTTCCGAGGATCACCTCGGAGAGCCCGTTCGAGTAGGCCTGCAAAGGGAGGACTCTCAGGATACGCATATATATTCATGGGCTATATGCTACTGACGTTCGCAGTGTCGAAGGTCGTGATCCCGTGGTCATAACTAGTATAGTGTACGTCAAGTTCTGCAGAGGAGAAGAGGGACGCATTGGGGACTTACGCAAACTTGATTTGCTTGATGCCTTCTTCCTCTCCTAGTACCCACTGTTGCCAGCCGGGGTCGCCGTAGGACATGCAGCCTAAGATGATCTTGGACACCTTGAGGCCCGAGTTGCCGAGACGAACTGCAGACCGAATCTCGTGAGAACCATGAATGTTCCGAGGACGGTACTGGAGACGCACCGTACTCCATCTTGGGTGCCATTTTGCTCGTTCAGTACGTTCTTGACTGGTGCGTGGGCTGTGAGGAGAACGTGGGGGAAAGGGAAGGCGATGAGATGTTCGAACCATCTCTATTCCTCCTTTTTATACGACGACCAAGAAAGCGAACCTATGTCACCCTTTCTCCCACCCAACCCGCAGGAGTACCTGAACACAGAGTCTGGTTGGGCCAGGCACGTGAGAATGACCTGTCATAGGTGTATGTATTTCGAAGCTGCCGTGCCGCCACGCAACGCGAGTGGGTGTCAAGGCCGGATAGGCGCCGACGATAGCACTTAGCACGTCGTTTACGCCCGATCACATTCCGTGACTACGCCAATTGAGGCAAGTCTCCAAGTTCGAACGTGCAACTCGCGGACATCTCGGACTGCAGTCTCCGGCGCGAACGTCAGCCAGACTTCAAAACTCCGAGTCCTCAGAGTAAACCAGACAATGATACCTCATCTCTGATCATGGCTATTCATCACTTGCGATTCCCACAACTAGATTATAATGCCACCGGAGGGCTGTCCAATGGGAAAATCATTGTGAGAGTACAAAGGGTATGGCCTCGACGTATGAGAGCAGATTGACTCCCTGTATAAGCAGGTGCATATTTTGGCATGGTCTCCTTCATTCCAAATGGTGAGAGAGACTGGAAGCAGGCGATATACGCCTTAACTAATAACTAATAACCAGACACAAGTGAGCGGAGAAGGCGCAAATCGGAGCCAAGACAGGGCCGCAGCACTTTTCTACATCCCGATCGCATCTTCGTTTGTCGTCGATGCCTCGGTCACTTCACGCAAGTCTCCAAGTTCGTTCAAGTTCGTTCAAAGCCTCAGACCTCCTCTCCTTCCAGTGGTGGTGTCCTCGCGGAGCCCAGAAACGAGAGAGCGATCAGCAACGATACGACGATGTGTCGATTACGCTCTGCTGCGCTTGAGATGCATATCAGGCGCTCCAGATGAGCCGTACATATGCATACATAACGTTTCTTGCTGCGCAGCGGATGATGATAATCTCCGCGACGATATGGGTCCTCGGGTTTGGCCCGCCGCATAGTAACTACGCAAACAGAATTTCATAAGCTCCCGAAGGGTTGGTATATCGGTTTCAGAAAGTACACCGAATACGTAGTGCCTATTGCAGTTGAATGCGTTGAATGCGAACAGTGTTCAGAATCCTACACGACGCCATGAATGCTTCACAATACACAATGTCCACGCGTTACTCCGGCCTAGTGGTGCCCCTCGATCTCCATGGGCTTGTACGGCTCGTCCAGGTACTTCACTTCCTCCTCAGTCAATTTGACATCCAACGCGCCTGCATCGCATCTCGGTCAGTTCCACCGTAACCTGGACACTCGGACACTAGGCAGAATACTCACCGAGGATGTCCTCGAGGTTGCTTAGCTTGGTCGTGCCGATAATGGGTGCTGTTACCCCAGGTTTGGCCATGATCCACGCTAACGCGACCTGCGCCATGCTCACGCCCTTCTTCTTTGCGAGCTCCTCGACTCTGAAGAGAACGGCCAGATGAGTTACACAGTCGACTTGAAAGACAATCCACATAGACGCACCTGGCGACGATCTGCGGCGTTGCGTCGTTCATGTACCGCGAAATCGTGCTAAGCCCCCATATCAGATCTCAGACGCTACAGGGAGGCGAAAATATGGACGCACACATCGGAGTTGCTCCGTTTCGTCTGCTCGCTGAGCGGGCGGGTCAGCACGCCGCGACCGAGAGGGGACCAAGGAATCGACCCGACGCCGAACAACTTCAGCGCGGGGAACATCTCGCGCTCCTCTTCGCGGTACACAGCGGAGTAGTGGTTCTGCATCGAGATGAAGGGGGTGAGGTTGTGCTGGATCGCGTAGTCTACGGCGCGTAAAGATGTGAGCGGGACGCGTAATGCGCTGTGAAAGTGTGGTACGCACTTTGCATCTGAATGACTGTATAGCAGTTGAAAATGGTGATGAGACGCGGAACGCTTGGAGTAGAAAGACGAAGACGCACATTGGTAGGCGTGACATGAGCTCATGCCGATGTAACGGGCGTATCCTGCCTGGACGACATCATGCAGCGCTCGCATCTGCGCAGTGTCAGAATAGGCAGGGCATCAGACAGCCTACTGATTACTCACGGTCTCCTCAATTGGAGTGGTATAGTCGAAGCGGTGACATTGCAGGACGTCGACGTAATCGAGCTGAAGTCGCTTGAGACTCGCTTTCACGGAGTCAAAGATATGCTGCAGAGACGTCAGAGACGTCACAATTGCGAAGTCCTCATTAGGCGGCGAGGCGAGGCGCGCACCTTCCGGTTCAAACCATACTGGTTGATGATCCCGAGTTCGTGGGGGTCTCGGAGGACCGTGTTCAAGCCAAAGTCTGACGCTATTGGGAAGTAGACCTGAATACAGAAAGGATCGGTCAACGAGATCGGAGCAAGGTATCATATGCGAGACAAACCTTGGTCATGACGACGATCTCTTCGCGAGGCAAGTTGAGCTGCTTGATCGCCTTTCCAAGGATGATCTCAGAGAGACCATTGGAGTAGACCTGTATTTCGATCGCTCAGAATCGCACTCGCGACTTCACGGTTAGAGATTCGCTCACGTTTGCTGTATCGAACGTGGTGATGCCATGCTCATAGCTATCGTGTATCCATATCAGCAGATGTCATATCAGGACGTCCGAGAGGCACGTACGCGTATTTAATATGCTTGATTCCCTCCTCTTCGCCGACGACCCATTCTTGCCAACCGGGGTCGCCGTAGGACATCGTACCCAGAATGATCTTCGAGACCTTCAGGCCGGAGTTTCCGAGGCGCACTGCCAGAATCATTCCAATGCATTAGAAACTCAAGATCACATACAGCGTCGTCGTCGACTGTGAAATTGACATACCGTACTCCATTTTGGGGGCCATCGCGAGTCTGCTATGTGGCGTGTGTCGGGTCTGATCTTGAGCTTTGAAGCGTCGCGATAGCGTAAAGAGGGGCAACGAGAGCACTGCTGTCACCGAGCAGCCTGAAGAGCTTTATATGCCAGAGCACGTAGCGAGCTGTTTGTGCTTCCGTCGTATGGAAAGAGGGTAGCATGGCTCGCAGATAGCACATAACCTACCATTCAGCTCACTGCGAAGCTGCGAGAATGCGACGGTCGAGACACGGTCAGATGGCTCACTGGGGTTCGGTACCGCCCGTGCAGGCCCATAGGTGCCACCACTCCTGAGAGCTGTCACCCGTAGCCAAAGAGAGTAGAGAATTCACGATCGGTGTGGAGGAGCACTGACTCATCTTTGGGGAAACTGCGATCGGGGAATGTCTGGGGAAGGCTGCTCATAGGCTCCGACCAGGCGTTGTCACCCTTTTGGTCATTAACGGGTGTCAGCGCCAAGACTATTAGAGTTCGGACGTCCGAGGAGCGCCCATCCCCGCCCATCGCGGACTGTTACATGTACTTACTCCTTGAAAGTTGAATCAATTGGTTGTCCCACCGTATGGGGCTGGTTACTTACCAGACCTAAGCTGGCTATTCGTTCTTGAAGCACTTAGCGATCTACGATTCTTACGCATAGCCAGAGAAGATCTGCGCCGCTATGGCCCATGCGGCGTCATTCGATGGAAGTGGTCGGGATGTATGCTAGACGCCCGCTATTCCCGCTTCCGCACTGTGCATGTAACTCAGTTCAGCCTATGCCGTCGAGCTGTTGTCTGGACACGAGGCGTACCGATCGCTCTGAAGTTCACCTGATCGACATTTCACAAATTTTCCGGACGCAGAACGGGTTTCTCGGGCAGGGGAAGTTGATCCCTGTGATGTCATTGGGGAATTCCGAACGGGACGGATGCAGCAGCAACACTCGACTTCGGGAC
The DNA here is from genome assembly GCA_029747595.1 of Trametes cubensis. Lineage (NCBI taxonomy): Eukaryota > Fungi > Basidiomycota > Agaricomycetes > Polyporales > Polyporaceae > Trametes > Trametes cubensis. The sequence continues at coordinate 86,990 of JAPEVG010000063.1, forward strand.
TGGAATCGTCTGATCGTTCAGTATACCATTTCGTTCTGATGTACATGATTGGAGTGGGAAGAAAGGCGAAGGCCAGTTCAGACGTGCCCGGTGATGGCCATGGGCTTGTACGGCTCCTCCAAATACTTGATCTCCTCTTCGGAGAGCTTGACGTCGAGTGCACCTAGCAGCGCGATCCCCTCTGCATGAGCACACAGCGTCCAGTACATCGTGAGTAACTACGGTCTTTTTACTCACCCAGAATGTCCTCGAGATTCTTGAGGCTCGTTGTGCCGATGATGGGCGCGGTGACTCCCGGCTTGGACATGATCCACGCGAGCGCGACCTGCGCCATGCTAGCGTTCTTCTTCTTAGCTATCTCTTCGACCCTGGGAAATGATGGTGCATGAGTATCATGCAGGGAAACATGCTAGATGAAGTCACGCGCATACCTGTTGACGATCTGAGCGGTCGCATCGTTCTTGTACCTGCCAATAAACCTGAAAACAAGGCATCAGTTGTTGCGACACGGGATTAGTAACAGCAGTAGAACTCACCAGTCGGTGTTCCCGCGCTTTGACTGGGCGTCCAACGGACGCGTGAGTAGACCGCGGGCAAGCGGGGACCACGGAATGGAGCCGACGCCGAACATCTTCAGCGTGGGGAACATCTCCCGCTCCTCTTCCCGGTAGACGAGAGAGTAGTGGTTCTGCATCGAGATGAAGGGCGTAAGGTTGTTCTTGATTGCGTAGTCTAAGGGAGTGTTAGATCTAGCGATAATGTCAAATTTAGAAGGCATGTGCGTACTCTGCATCTGAATGACTGGGAGAGTCGAATGGTGTTTTCAGTGAGTCTAGATCCGTCTGTATGAGACGAGAAGACGCACATTGGTAGGCGTAGCACGAGCTCATGCCGATGTAGCGAACATAGCCTGCCTTGACGACGTCGTGGAGAGCTTGCATCTAGAGATTGTGTCAGTATTCGAATCGTTCGCTCACTTCAAGAACATGTGTACTCACGGTCTCTTCGATAGGCGTATCATAGTCGAAACGGTGGCACTGGAGGACATCGATGTAGTCCACCTGGAGGCGCTTCAGACTGGCTTTGACCGAGTCAAAGATATGCTGCGTGCCAAGGTGTCATATGAGCAACATCTCACAGACGCTCTGAGAGGCAGAGGCCCTACCTTCCTGTTAAGACCCTTTTGGTTTATGATGCCGAGCTCTAGAGGGTTCTTGTGTATGGTGTTTACGCCGAACTCCGACGCGACGGGGAAGTGGACCTACAGGGAGCAACGTTAGCGGCACTATCCGGCGGGAGGCGAGGTAGCTCAATATACACTGACTTTGGTCATGATCACAAGCTCTTCTCGGGGAAGGTTGAGCTCCTTGATCGCCTTCCCGAGGATGATCTCTGAGAGACCATTGGAATACACCTGAAATGAGCGTTCAGCATCAACTGTAGAACGAATTTTCTGGCATTATAGAGAAAAGAACAGAAGAGGAGAGTTGACCCACATTGGCGGTGTCGAAGGTCGTGATCCCGTGCTCATACCTGGTACACAGTCGTGAGGAGTCAGCTTCCGGCACGTCACGAAGGCACAGGCTCTGCACTGTACGTACGCGAACTTAATGTGCTTGATACCTTCCTCCTCGTTGAGGACCCATTCGGACCACTTTGGGTCGCCGTACGACATGCAGCCCAAGATGATCTTCGAGACCTTCAAGCCCGAGTTGCCGAGACGAACTGGACGAAGAAACGATATCAGCCTCTACATATCGCTCTCGTATTCAGGAGCTCTCGGAACTGACCGTATTCCATCTTTGGGGCCATGTCGCGACTACGTATGCTTGCGAGAGTTCAGAAGTATGGGGAAGTGCGGTGGTATCTGGCTATCCCAGGACGCTGTCTGCGTAGCTTTTATATATGCTCGACGACCCAGCATTCGTCTACGTCAATGCTGCAAACCATCGTCGATAGCACATAACAAAAGTGCGACTTTCGCACCGATTGGAATGTAAGCGGCGGCATGGTGGAGGGAAGAGTGTTCGAGAGACTCGGCGTGGGCCTTCGCACGACAAAGTCAGCAGTACTCCCACGGGCGCTTGTTCACATGTTCACCGCCACCGTCTGCCGCCGGCCGTGGAGCCGTGCCAAAATGGCGATTCGCTTCAAGAAGTTGTGGGATGCAGAGTGCTCAGTCAGCGACGTTATCATGATAGTTCCTATCGTGCGCAAACACGCGTTCATGGGCCCTCAAGAAGCCTGACTAACTACCCTTTGCGACGCTTGTATGACTCGAAGGTTCAACTTGAAATAACAAATCGTAGTATGTATTTCAACTTTCAACTGTACATCTTGATGAGGGCGACCATCTCGGGCTGGAGTGGGTCGTACGCTTTATGTTGGCCCATACCCATCTGTCGAAGCACACATTTTGCAATGAATCTCATGTATGTGGCGGTATGTCGGAATATTATCCTCAGTTTCTGTACCGGTTGATCACCCTGGCTACCCGCGTGAGTTCTCACTGAGACCTCAATCTGCGCAGCTGCAATTGCAAGTTGGACTCACCAGTGCGTGTCCGCCCGATTCGACCGAGTCCCTCTGGAAGCCTATCCTGCTTTGCTTTAGTCATAACCGTTAAATATAACTGGCGGCCCAGCATCAGTCACGTCTCGACACAACCTCATATCGCACAATGTGCTCGCTCATCGAATGCAAGCGGCAGCGCGGTAAGGAAAGAGGCTACCTGAGGTCCACAGACTCAACTGTACTACCGCCTACGAAAGAAGAGTGAAGTCAGCTTTCTCCACGTGCGCTCATCAATCATAAACAATCATTTCACTGCGAGTCTTCTGAGCACAGTGTAAATGCGGAGCAGCGTGCGCATATTGACTGACTCTCAAAGATGTGTTGTTGCCTACGCTTCGCCTGAATGGAATATAGACACGGTTGGCCAAATTCAAAGATTACATCAAACCAGAGCTCGGAATGCGAGACGCAGCTACACCGTGCGAACCCTTCCACTCTTCGGCTTCTCGAGTGGGTCGTGCTTAAGAATGTCCACAGATGCGCATCGGCGCATACGGCTCTTCAAGGTATTTGATCTCTTCATCGGTAAGCTTCACGTCCAGGCTCCCTGAAACACGCGTTCGATCGGCAAGCGCATCTTACCAGAGAAAATTACCAACAACGTACCTAAGAGGTCCTCGAGCTTCTCAACGCTGCTGGGGCCAATGATCGGCGCGGTAACGCCCTCTTTGGCCAGAAGCCAGGCGAGCGCGACTTGGGCCATGCTGGCTCCCTTGCGCTTCGCGATCTCCTCAATGCTGAATTCAACGACTTCGTAAGTATGGGAGCGGCGCTGCGATGCATGATACAGGAGTACGAACCGCCCGATGATCACCGGGGATTGCTCGCTCTTATACATTTGCAATCCTCTATAAGCGTGCTATTAGGCGGCGGGTGATAGAATCGGAAGACTCAAGCCAAGAACGTACGGGTCGATCTTGGAGCGCAACGAGTCCGACTGGGTGTTGAACGGCCTACTCAGGAGACCCTTCGCGAGTGGGGACCACGGCGTAGACCCCACTCCGAACAACTTTTCACGAATCGGTCAGTGTGTCTGATTCCGAGCAATTCGAGCACCAACCTTCAGCGTCGGGAACATCTCTCGCTCCTCCTCGCGGTACAAGAGGTTGTAGTGATTCTGCATGGAGATGAACGGCGTAAGGTTGTTCGAAATTGCGTAGTCTGTTGATATTCTGCGTATGAGAGGATACGGTTGAGACTGCATGGGGCGCACGTACTCTGCATAGCGTGGACTGGGAGCAGAAGGGTTGGTGAGAACCAGTGGAGGTGCCGAGGAGCGAACGATCCGGACACGTACATTGATACGCCCAGCAGGAGCTCATGGCCAGGTATCGCACCCAGCCGGCCTTGACGATATCATGCAGGGCATGCATCTATGCATCGAATACTAGTGGTCAGAGGCGGTCATAGATGGAAGAATTGAGAATGAATCATACTGTTTCTTCGATCGGCGTGGTGGGGTCGAAGCGATGGCCTGTGAAAAGACTATGAGTACAGAGCCAGCGTGCGACGATTCGACGACTTACACTGCAGCACGTCAATATAATCGACCTGCAGTCGCTCAAGCGAACCCTTGACAGCATCGAAGATATGCTATGGCGAAGCGAGTGAGATAAGCAAATGCGAGTCTGGCACGCACGACGTACCTTGCGGCTCAAACCATGCTGATTCACTATCCCGAACTTCTCGGGCGTCTTGTACTTCTTCAGGGCATCTGGATCGTCCAGCGAAAACATTGGAAGTGCGATCTGCGGCACGACGTCAATACTTGCATACTCAAAGAGCGGGGGCGGCGCGCGAGTGTTCACCTTCGTCATAATGACCAGCTCATCGCGAGGTAGTCCAAGCTTCTTGATAGCGTTGCCGAGGATCTTCTCAGACAGTCCAGAGGAGTAGACCTGCACGGCATCAGCGTGATCGTCGGGCTGAGGTACGAGGAGCAGCGATTCGCACGTTCGCAGTATCAAACGTCTGGATACCGCGATCATATCTGTGGGGTACGAGTTAGAATGGGTGAGGATGAGCGAGAGGCCTTGTAACTCACGCTAGTTTGATATGCTTGAAGGCTTCCTCTTCTCCCAGAACCCAGGGCATGAATCGCGGGTCTCCATAGTGGGCCATACCTAGTATCAGCCTGGAAACCTTGAGGCCTGACTTGCCGAGGCGAACTATTGTCAAAGCCATCAGCGAGCTTGAGAGCGATTGGGAGAGTGGTGCGAGAGGAGACTCACCGTATTGCATAGGCATCGCAAAGTGTTATCAAGTGGTTACAGTGGTAAAGGGCTGACTCGCTAGGAGAGAGGTTGCGGAGGCGACGTCCTCGCACCCGTCGCTTTTATGCATCTCCAAATCCCCCTCACCTGAGCGCGTTGACGTGTGATCAACGTCATTCCCAGTCATTGTCGTTCACGTAAATGAGTTCCAGAGACACGCAGAACAGCGACGAGGTGCCTCTCTCGGTCCCTCCTCCAACGTCGAACGTACTCAACACCATCCTACGACACCGCCACAAGGTTCGGGTATGTTGAGAGGGTATGTCGTCGGCTCCGAAATGCGTCGGAGTACAGCAAGAGAGAGGAAGAACATAGCCGAGAAAACATACCCGGTACATGACCCGCGGGTGAGCGGGGTGCCTAATATGGATCACGGGCTAGACCGCCGTGTTCAAGTTCGCCGATGGCCTTCGGAACAGCACAGCCGAGGTGTAGTATGCACTTAAGACGACTTGCACTGCTCATTGCTCGTTCATGTACGCAAATTCAAAGAACGCCAATGGTAGGCATTGGCTGGTACGGCTCCTCCAGGTACTTGATCTCGTCCTCCGTCAATTCTACGCTGACTCCGGCTGCATATAGGAATGAGGTTAGAACTGTGCTATGAAAAAGTGGACTCCGGTACTCACCGAGAATGTCCTCTAGATTCGAGAGGCTAGTCGTACCAACGATAGGAGCGGAGACGCCGGGCTTGGAGAGAATCCAGGCAATCGCCACTTGTGCCATGCTAATGCCTTTCTTCTTCGCGATCTCCTCAACCCTTATGATTTGGCGAAGCCAGGCCAGCGTGAGCAGAGAGCTATACTCCTACAAAGGAGCCCAGTAACGTACCGAGTGACAATCTGGGCGGTAGCGTCGTTCTTGTAACGCCCGATGATCCTGAGCTCACGCGTGAGTAATTGTGCATTGATAGATACCGGACTTTACTGACCAGTCGGTGTTACCTCTCTTCGACTCAGCACCCAGAGGGCGCGTAAGGAGGCCGCGCGCCAATGGTGACCACGGAATCGACCCAACGCCGAAAAGCTTGAGTGTAGGGAACATCTCACGCTCTTCTTCGCGGTACAAGAGACTGTAATGGTTCTGCATGGATATGAATGGTGTAAGGTTGTGAGTGATTGCGTAGTCTGTCGGCATCGATCAGTTTGAAGCATCGCCCTGCAGAGAACATCCGCTTACTCTGCATTTGGTGAACTACATGTCAAGATGCAAGCGAAGTGAGGTGAGCGCAACCACGAGTAGCCATAGCGAAAGGGCGTACACTGGTAGGCCCAGCAAGAGCTCATGCCGATGTAGCGAACGTATCCAGCCTTGACGACATCATGCAGCGCCTGCATAGTCTCTTCAATCGGAGTACTGTAGTCGAAACGATGGCCTATGACGCCGATCAACAGCCGTATCATGCGCACTCGGGCTGGGCACTTACATTGCAGCAGGTCGATGTAGTCCAATTGGAGGCGCTGAAGGCTAGCTTTGACAGAGTCGAAGATATGCTACCGAGCCGTTTCAGTATTGAGAGCATGGAGCGCGGACAGAATGCCGCTCACCTTACGGTTCAAGCCATGCTGGTTGATGATACCAACTTCTTCGGGCTTCTTTCCCGAGGTGATCAGGTTGACCGAAGGGTCAGCGGGGACAGGACTGTACAACTGTGATGCAAAGTTCAGCAAAGTGTTGAAACCGCATGAGCATGTTATAAACCTTGGTCATGATCACGAGCTCCTCGCGCGGTAGTTTGAGTTGCTTAATCGCCTTGCCGAGGATCAATTCCGAGAGGCCATTGGAGTAGACCTATATACAACCTCATTGGTCGATCATCATCGCAGCAAGGTGGCCATTGAAACTTACGTTAGCGGTATCGAAAGTTTGTATACCGTTGTCGTAGCTGAGGGCCAAGCATCAATACGGAGAACGTCCAGGATGTCAGCTCCGTCTACTCACGCAAACTTGATGTGCTTGATGGCTTCGTCTTCACCAAGCACCCATTCTTGCCAGGCGGGACTTCCATAGGACATGCAACCCAGGATGATCTTGGACACTTTGAGGCCGGAGTTGCCCAAACGAACTGAACGTCGATAATGATATCGGTTAGTGGAGTTGTGCTTCAGAAAGTGACAACACGCGACAAGATTGCGTATCTGACAAAACTCACCGTAGCTCATCTTCTTGGTGGTCATCGTTGTTTATCTGGATCTTAGTTTGAAAGTTAGGAGGGAAGGCTGGATGCACGATAGACGACAAAAGTTCCTACGCAGGTATATATAGGGTTCGTTGGAACTTACCCACGAGAGGCCTTCTTGGATGACATAGCACGCTACATGCTATCGTCATAGGGCCTTGAATTAGCATCTGTATGGCCGCCATCCGCTAACTCCTATCCCACTGTGCCAGGAGCTCCTACTCCCGAGTCGCTGCGCCTGCTGGAGATGCTACCGGCGTCGCAGTGCCGCATGACCAGATAGACGAGCGCTGAGCGCTTATTCTCGAAGCTCTTGCTCTTTGCTTACATTATGACTTGATTTGTCGCCGATTAGCTCAATACTAACTCAGCTTATGGTGAGGATTTACTTGAAAGCTACTGTATTTACTCGGAGTATCGGTGATTCGATGCCTCTACCCGACATAGCCATTGCTAGCGTGTTGATTCCTTACCTCCATCTCCCTGCTCGGCCCAAGTCATCTGTGTACGCATTCTCTTTGAGATACAGATTCCTATGTCTGCTTTAGCCGTGCGAGCATCGTGGCCGGGTATTTCAGGTGTCAAACACATCGTGATATTGTGAGCATGCCCTTCATATCATGTCTTTGCGTATGCGACGTTAACCAGTACACATCCAGCGGTGCATCGTATTGCGATGTTGGTTACAATGCAAAGGCTCCCCATCCATGCCCCGAGCAACCTCTCGGAGTTGAGTTTCCTGGTATGACGTGGTGCGGTACGGTGGATGAATCGAACAAGTTCACGCCTGCGCCAAACTGGGTTGGTCACCTTGTCGAGATCGTCAAAGAGCAGAGGGGGGNCATCCTCCTTGCTCGTATACGACTACGCCCTTGGCGGGGATACAGTTGAAGGCCTCAAACGACAGATCCATCACGACTTCCTCCCTCATCTCGCCTTGAAGCCTGACTGGGCTCCTTGGTCTCCGGAAGACACGCTATTCATCACTTGGGTTGGCATTAATGACTGCGCGTACAACGGGCGGAGTCGTGCTGCCGCGCAGACGATCAAGAACGGTGTTGAAAAGTTGTTTTCGTTGCAAGAGGAGTTGTACGCAGCCGGAGCGCGCAACTTCTGTTGGGTTGATGTGCCACCTACATATGACTATCCCGGAGGTACGTGTGTTCTGCGGTATGGCATGCATAGTTCGCTCACAAAAACATGCGACTTAGGTCCGAAATTGCCATATCTCAAAGAGGCTGTTTTGACGTGGAATGCAAGTCTCCGCGAGTCGGCGCAGAAGTTCTGCGAGCAGCATGAAGATACGACAGTTCTCATGTGGTCATCCTGGAAGCTCTTCTCGCAATTGCTCGCGGATCCGGTAGCCTTCGGGTTTAAGGAGGAAGAAGCCACTAAGGCAGAAGGTGATATCTTCCTCGACGGCCTTCATCCTACTTCCAGAGTGCACCGCATCATCGCTCAAGACATGCTCTCGCTCCTGGAAAGCGCAACGTTCCCGACAGAAGAGAAGAGTGGTGCATAGCTTGCACAAGAAACGGAGCCCTCGCTGGCAATGAGAGATCTGTCTCATGCGCTTTCCTAACCTTGAGCCATGTTGGAGGTCGGATGTCCGGACCGCGTCATTGAGGATGGGATGTGCCTGCGGTTATCTAGCGCCCATGGAGGGTATCTGACGAAACGTTAACTAGTGCGGCCGCCTTCTTTCGCTCACTTGTCAAATACAAAGCCATATTCGTCGCAAGTACGTCGTAAGTACACCAGAATAAGTCTTCGCACGGTTCACACCTTCGTCATCTGTGGCCTTGAATCCGACGTATAGCCGCATATTACACATTGGGCCAGGGTGAAGTTCGAGGGCGTTTCGTTCACATGGCTGGTGGCATGAGAGATCTTGGTGGCCGGGAAACGACCCCGTTTGTGTTTGGTGTTCTCGCGGAGCCCTCTATCGTAAGTATCAGATAAGTTCTTTTATCTGAAAATCAGTAGATGTGCCGCTCCGTGCAGCGAAGTCGACATTCGCATTGGACGCCGAGCGCTCGCGAGTGCATTGAAGGCGCATTTAGGTGAGTTCCATCTCACTCGGACCTAGATTGCCCTCAGAAACTGACCACATGTCTTGCCGTCCTTGCACCAGCTGAGGAGGTCCTGATCACTCGGCTATGCCGCTCCCCGGCTCGAAGGCTTTACCCCAGAACTAGAAGTGAGCGTGCGGGGAAACCTCGGAATTATCTATACGAAGGTGACCCCAACGCCACCGTTGCTATAAAATCCTCCTCCCGCCGAGGACAATGCTTCTCTTCATTCCCACAACGACTTGCTGAACACACGTCGTGCGGGACGTTCTCAAGCAAACACGACTACCATCCACTTTCCTGCATTATACGCCATGCGTCCCTCTGACTTTGCCGAGGCTGACCTCTCGGAGGTTGTCGAGCAGTTGACTACCGACGAAGCTATCCTCCTTACAGCCGGCGTGGGCTTCTGGCACACGCACGCTGTCCCTCGCCTGGGTATACCCGCTATCAAAGTCAGCGACGGGCCGAATGGTAGGCACTTACGGTGTGATCCGCAACGAGTTCTGAGCGTTGCGTCCCCTCATGCCAGGTATTCGCGGGAACCACTTTTTCATGAGTACTCCAGCCAAGTGCCTCCCGTCTGCGACGGGCATGGCGGCCACCTTTGACACGGAGCTCATGGAGCGCGTCGGGCTGGAGCTTCTTGCAGAGGAGGCGAAGCTCAAGGCCGCGTCGGTCCTGCTCGGTCCGACGTGCAACACGCAGCGAAACCCGCTCGGCGGTCGCTCGTTCGAGTCCTTTTCGGAGGATCCCCACCTCGCGGGCATGATGGCCGCAGCGTACTGCAAAGGCCTCCAGGCGGGCGGCATCGGCGCCTGCATCAAGCACTTCTTGGGAAACGACAAAGAGAACGATCGGTTTGGATATGACTCGATCATGTCCGAGCGGGCTCTGCGGGAGATCTACGCGATGCCGTTCATGTTGGCGGAGAAGTATGCGAAGCCGTGGTGCTTCATGACTGCGTAGGTCCTCCCGAATGCATACGTTTTGTGAAAATGTTGACTGGTCGGAATAGATACAACCGGGTGAACGGAACCCACGTGTCAGAAAACAAACATATCCTCCAAGACGTTCTTCGCAAGGAATGGGGGAGCAACGCCGCTACGATGAGCGATTGGTTCGGCATCTATTCAATCGACCACTCTATCAACGCTGGTCTTGACCTGGAGATGCCCGGCACGAACAAGTGGCGAACACTCGATCTGATGAACCGCTCGTAAGCATCTTATACATATTTAGGTTCCCATCTCTGACATTCGGTGCAGTATTCAGAGCAGGAAGATCACGAAGCGCACGCTGAAGGAACGCGCGAGGAAGGTCCTTGAGCTCGTCCAGAAGTGCTGCAAGGGAGCTCCGGAGGTCTGTCACGTTTCCTAATTGACTCACATTGCAGTACAATTGATGCGTGTACCATAGATCCTTGACGGCGATGGAATCGAGCAGATAGGTGATCTTCAGGCGGGCCGCGAGATCATGACGCAGCTCGCTAGCCAAGCCGTCGTCCTTTTGAAGAACGAGGGTGACATTCTCCCTCTCAAACCTAAGGTATGTGCCCCTCATCGCATTATCACCCTTGCGTTCTCCAACTCATAATTGCGGTACAGGAACAGGGGCTTAAGAAGATCGCAATCGTCGGAGGCAACGCGAAGGCGGTGGTCCTCAGCGGCGGTGGTTCCGCGGCCTTGAAGCCCAGCTTCTTCGTGACGCCTTACGATGGTATCGTTTCTGCCCTAGGCAAAATCGATCCTGATGTGCAAGTCACATACTCCGAGGGAGCTAGAGGTACGTCCGCTCCAACCAGTATTCGATCTATAATGCTGACAGGCTGTACTGCGATAGCGTATATGCAGATGCCGACGCTTGAGAATGAGATTGTCACGGACGATGGTCGGCCGGGATGGATAGGCTCTTTCCACTCCCACGAGGATGACAATAGCATGCGTCCGGTCGACAAGCCCCTGAAGACTATGCACATCGACGAGACGCGCATCTTCTTGAGGTACGCTGTCCCACTGTTCATACATTTCGGTCGCGCTGACGAGGCTCGACCACAGCACGGATTATCCGAAGGAGCTGACGAAGCGCTTCACACTTCGCCTCCGTGGGCAATTGAAGCCGCGCGACCATGACTGCGAGTACGAGTTCGGTCTCCTCTCTGCAGGCCGCGCCAAGGTTAGTCTGATTTCCTATGTCCAACTGACAATAGCGTTGCTCACGTACTTCATCACGTAGCTCTGGGTCGACGGTCAGCTTGTCATCGACAACTGGACTAAGCAGAAGCGCGGAGACGCGTTCTTCAACAGTGGCTCACAGGAAGAATACGGTATCATTCCGCTCAAAGCGGGCGTCTCCTACTCCATCTTCGTCGAGTTCTGCAACGTCCGCGCGCCTGCGGACTCTGACCCCGACGAAGCACTCATGGATTCTAATGGCGGTGTAAGGCTCGGAGGTGCCGAGGTGCAGCACCCGGACGACCTGATGGCGAGCGCCGTCAAGCTCGCGGAGGAAGCGGATGCGGCGATCGTCGTCGTCGGCCTCAACGCGGACTGGGAGACGGAAGGTTACGATAGGACTACGCTCGACTTGCCCGGGCGCACGGACGAGCTGGTGCGCAAGGTCGCGGCGGCCAACAAGCGCACGATCGTCGTTACACAGAGCGGCTCGAGCATCACGATGCCGTGGGCACAGGACGTTCCCGTTATCGTGCATGCGTGGTACCTTGGGAACGCGACTGGCGACGCCATCGGAGAGGTGATCACCGGCAAGGTCAACCCTAGTGGGAGGTTGAGTTTGTCTTTCCCGAAGCGGCTGGAGGACGTCCCCAGCCATGGTCACTTCCACTCGGAGCATGGCCAAGTTCGCTACGCAGAAGATCTCTTTGTGGTGAGTGTACTTACGACGAGGATGATGAACCATCGGATACTGATACAGCGATTTAGGGCTACAAATGGTTCCATCATCGCAAGATCGAGCCCCAGTGGCACTTCGGGTACGACGCCCTTCTTCAATGGTTGGTATGAGTACTGACCGCCGACATCTCATAGCCACGGTCTCTCGTACACTACGTTCGAGTACTCTCACCTGACCCTCTCCGAGCCCAAGGTGTCGGACGGAGACTTGAATGTCACCGCCTCCGTCAAGATCACCAACACTGGGTCCGTTACGGGCACGGAAGTCGCCCAGCTCTACGTTTCCTACCCGACAACGTCCGAGTTGACGCACCCGCCGCTCATGCTGAAGGCCTTCGCGAAGGTCAAGGACCTCGCCCCCGGAAACAGTGAGGTCGTGAAGCTGTCGCTTGACAAATACGCGGTATCGTACTGGGAGGACCGCATCTCGCGCTGGGTTATCGACGATGGCGTGTACATTGTTCGGGTTGGCAGGAGCAGCGCGCCGGAGGCCCTCTCGCTCTCCGCAGAGTTCAAAGTCGAGAAGCGCCTGGAGTGGAACGGGGTGTGATGGCCTAAGCTCCCCATTTGAAGGCAATATTGGCAGACATTTTCGGCGACGTGTGTACTATATCCGAGTCTTTATGTGTACTTTTACGATCAACAGTGCTTCGTTTCAACTTTCAGCAGTGCATGTCCACAGGGCGGGTCGCAGGCTCGGGGGCCTCGGGCTCAAGCGAAGTCCTGACACGACTGGTCACGACCACGTGCTCAATTGTCACATATGATATTGCCACTCATGGCAGGGGCATCTCAACGGCATGAAGCTCAGTGATCTGCAAGGCATGCCGAGTCTAGACGATGAACGCAATACAGGATTAGTATATTTCAATACAACAAGAACGAGGGTCAGGCTATAATTATTAACTTGAACCACTGCGTCAATCGAACTCCTCGTCTTCATCTCCTTCATCTTCAACCAAGACGTCTGTGAGAACGGGCCAAGCTTCCGCTGGAACATAGATATCGAAGATCTCCGGCAGCTCGCACCACGTCTCCAACTTCATCTTCTTCTCCACAGCATCCACGGCCTTCATACAGTGCCCACAGAGCTTTGCGATCAGGCCTCGCCTCCACAACCAGCTGGAAAGGGGGTCGAACACATGCTTGTCGTGCATCGAGCTCTCGATCTCGGCGACGTCAATGCGTTGGAGCGTCCGCAGCGTCGCCATCGAGCACCGGTCGGCTTTGGCGCAATCCTTGCACGGAGCTGCTTGCATGACGGCGAGAATGCCGGCCGCACGCCGCTGGGCCAGACGAGCCTTCCCCGTGAAAACCCTCTGGAGGTCCCACGGAGTGAGCTCACTCACCATGGGGGCATCGAGCACCTGGTCGTGGGAGCGCTTCCTTCGGACAATGGTGTCGAGCGAGCAGCAGATGAGGTACGCGGAAGGCATGAGGGAGGGATTGTCGGTGATGTGTGCGATCTCGATCACGGCAAGTGCGTCGGCGGGAGATGTCTGGACGTAGTGCTTGCGACCTTCGACGTCACACCACGTCTCGAAGTCGGACGTATAGAACTTCTTCAAACGAGACAGAGCTGTGTCGTAGATATCTTGAACACCGTACTTGTGCGACATGCGGATGAGGGCAGACAAGATCGGGAAGGCGGTAGGAATCACGACGTCCTGTCGATAGAAGTAGCTGCATGTCCTGTAAGTGATGGTACAGCCATGCTTGAAACGATCATCACGTACTTCTTCCGACAGAAGATCACAAGGAGGAGGTACTTCAGGTCCAGTGGGTCATCGGGTAGATGGACGACAGGACAACCATCTATCTTCTCAGTGTCTGGCGGGGGAGGTAGTTCGAAGAGGCCTCGGAATACTTCTGATCGGCGAGAAAGGATGCCTTGATAAACTCGGAATGCGACTTGGTCGCTGGCAACCAGGATGATGTTTCCACTTGGGAACCATACTTCCTCATCGCGCTTCAATTGAGCAGCAGTAAGGGGTGGAATTGGGGACGCCAAAGCTGAGGTGTTAGAGTCTTCGGAGGCGTTCCCGGTACGCAACCGCTTGCAAGGTCTTTCGTCGGACATCGTTGAAGCCGTATGCAAGGTCAAGTAGAGGTGCTGTGGGTGCAGGAGAGATGATGGTATGAGTTCAAAAGTGCAGCAACAATAAGGGGGTGGAACAAGGCGGACTGCTCACTGCGCTTGGACCCTCCTACCCGCAGATCTCGATACGGTGGCCCACATGAGTGGCACACATCCATCCTTTTGGAGAATAATGGTCAATATCCTAGAATATTCATCGAGCGTTTAGGCCCATTCTGCTTTGTGTATTGTGGTCGGCTTCCTCTGCGCGCGCCACTGCCAGGAACGCCGACATGATGGCATTGTGGCAAGTGCCCTTCATGCTAAGCGCAGCGCTGAAAGTACGTCGTTGAGCGCCTAAAACAAATTGGTCTCCTCCGCAACCACTGCCAACCAGTGACCAGTCTGCATGATCCCAGACGATCCCCTCTTGCTATTCGAGAATCTCTGCCAATGACATTCAACATATAGACGGTTGCACAAGGAAGTACCAGTACAGGCTACTAGTATGGCTAATGCTGTCGGTACACAAATTCAAACCCGGCATAGTGTTCATCTCGACTCGGAAGCTAGCGCTCCTTCCAGTGGATGGGTCTGCAAAACATACACTGCACCCCAGATGTGGGCGCTCATGGACACGATGAAAGCATGTCCAAATGCACCTACGGAAGAACAAATGGGCGGGAAATACAGTCGAGCCGTCGATCGGCGCAGTATTGTTCACATACCGTACGTAGCCTTGTTCTCTCAGCCACGGTGCTTTAGCCTGTTGATCACTTGTTGCGATGTCGGTAGGGCCCCGAATGACTACATGTCTACCAATGCCAGAAACGACTGAACAATAGGTGTGTAGTCGACACGTGGTACTACCGTAGTACAAGGGCGCCACCCAGTGGCGCGAGTGTGGCCGGCCATTCCTCGAAGTATTATCTGCGAGCCTCCGTCCTCTAGTCACTTTTAACCCTCTCATCACCTCATCTGTGGAACTCTCACCTGTAATGTCCTGCGAACGGCCAGCCAAACGTTCCCGCCTCAGCACGCCAGACTCGGATGTCTCGGGAACTCTAGACGGGGCTTCCTGCACACACGGCGACATTCCAGTCACCGTTCAAGAAGATGAAGACGTGTGGTTTTGGGATGGCGATGTCATTCTCTCGCCCCAAGGCAGAGCACCATCGTTCCGCGTATATCGCGACCTCCTCGAACGCGAGTCCCCCGTCTTCCGGTCAATATTCGCCCAAACTATACCCGACGCTGCCAAGACCGCGGACGGTTGTCCTGTCGTATATCTCAACGACTCCGCGTCACAGTTGAAGACCTTCCTCCTCGTACTGCTTTGTGGCGAAAAGTGTGTTACGTTTCCAATCCTCTTCTGCAGGCATAGCTAATACGGCTGATAGCTATTACTACGAGCACACGGGCTACGCGTTCTCCATCACTTTTGAGAACCTCTCTGCCCTTATCCGGTTGGGTCACAAGTATCAGATCCAAGATATCGTCGACGACGGCGTCGCGCGTCTCAAACGGTTCTACCCGATCGACTATTGCGAATGGGAAGACCGTGCTATACGTTCAGTCTACGTCACAGCAACGGGCGCGGACGCTCCGGAGGCCATCTCCCTGGCATATCTCACAGACACGCCCTCAATCCTCCCGACTGCGTATCTCACCTGCGCCACCCTGGGAAGCGAGCCGCCTCCCGTTGAAGACGAAGACGAAGACGAAGACGAAGATGGGGGTGAAACGGCACAAGATCACTCTCTACTGTCCTTGGTGCGCACGCTCGCCCCGTCCGACCTCGAACGAGTGATCTCCGGCAAGCTGGCGCTAGGACGCTCTCGCGCGGTACGCCTTCTCTCCATCCTGCGCGCTGTGCCAGCGCCGTACTGCACTCGCGAGGAACGGTGCATAATTGCACATCAAAGAAATCTGAGGGAGTGCCGAGTTGACGATTTCAAGCATGCGGTAGACAGTGCACAGGCATTCGAGCCGCTGCACGAGTGGCTCTGGGAGAGCGTCGATGAGGTCGCGCTATGCGGGGCATGCGCCACCGAGTCATCCCAGATTGACGAGAGAATGGCCCTTGGGACGTGGTGTGAACTACCTAGCATGTTCAATCTCAGCGTGGAGGGATGGCCGAAGACTTGGCGAGACGTCCTCGAATCTAGCCTTGCGTAGGTGAGCAGCCGACGTCACGTCGATCTACCCACAACTTATGGCTCACAAGACTTTTCAGTCCGGTTAGACGTATGCCCGTATGATGTATTAGTTTCTAGTATTAATGTTCCTCAATCACTTGCCCCATGTGCCTCGTACGCTGCCCTCCACATCACCGAGAACTCGCGCGCCTCCTCGGAGTACCATGGACATAACGTCGGTGCGACCTTCTCCCATCCGCGCAGGTGCGCGAAACGCGGTATGCTTTCAAACAGCACGAACGAATTCCAGAAGTATGGGTACCACCCTGCCTTGGCCCAACCCACCATCCCTGAGATGTGCCCCCTGTGCACCAGGACGTGTTCTGGTTGCAGGTCTCCGTGAGAGAACACGGATGGGTACCGCATGGAGAAGTGGCTCAGGTCTAGAGTCTTCCACATTCCGATGCCACAATTGTTGCCGGCGTCTTCGTCGTCATCATCCCCATCGTCGCTGCTTTCTTCGTCGGCGTAGTCGGGGCTCGTCGTGGCGATGTGGGCAAAGTAAGCGAGGAAGGTGTGCGTCAGGCGCGCGTTGTGGTCCCCGCACGGGAAGCTGTCTCGGAAGGGGTAGAAGTACCTGTTCTGCCATGGCCCACAGAGTGGCCCGAGGGTGTGGCGGTTCGGTACAAGCCCTGAGAGCTGTGAGATGACGTTCTTAAGTTCGCCCGCGATGATCTTGCGTTGAGCACTTCTCATCGTCGGCCATGCGTCTGCAAGAGGTCGACCGGGAAGGCGCTCCTCGACGATGTATGTCATTGTTCGTCTCGGTGAGCTTGCCTGTGTGCTCTGCTTCTTGTGTCTACCGTTACGATTCGCGGTCGGAAGGGGCTCCTGCTCTGTGAAAACAGCGTGGATCCGAGGAACGGGGACTGTGGTGTGACGCGACACAAATGTGATTGTGTCCGCCTCCACAGAGGAGACTTGCGTTCCGTATATGACAGTCAAGGAAAGACGATCCCATTCCACGTTTCGTACCCTTCGAATTACCGAGAAGTCATCCGAACGGTATGTGTGGATGTCTTCGAATTCCACTTCGGATGAAGACAGGATACGTTGTAGTTCTTGGAGTGTAAGGTCAGGTCGTTGCCGGGAGGGCATGCTCTCCTCACAATGAGTAAGGAGCAGTAGAGGTGGTGGGACGAGAATGAGAAGTGAAGATTGGATGCAAATTGGGCCGTGTCGAGCGAATTATATAGTCCTCGCGAGTAAAACCACCAAGTAAACAGGTGTTGTAAACATGTTTGTGGCGCGTTTCGCCACATCGCCGATGAAAGCAGTGCATTGATATTCAATATAGAGAAACATTGCTCATAGGAAACGGAACAATGACATGAAGACGATGTAGTAAAACATACATGTATGATGGACAATAGCGCTGTGTACACCTAAAAGATTCGTGCGGACTCAATCCCATGGATCTTCACGCCCCTCTGTTACAAGTCAGCTCGACTACCTGAAAGACGTGTTTGTACAGTACGCACCTGGCGTGGGCAATGTTCCGATACGCGTTGGCAGCCCCACACCTTGATTTCTTGCACATGTGGGCAGCGCTCTAAGATATCCTTGATTAAGAAATTGTCGACAGAGCGACAAAACCCAACGTCGAGCTTGTTCAAGTTCGGCACAGACTTGGGAATGTGCTTCAACGCGTCTTCGGACACTCCTTTCCATCCATTGATGTTAAGCTCAGCGAGGTTCTCGCCCGAGTGTTGGATGAGGGCAACAAGCGCCGCGTCGGACAAATCAGGGTTGCGAGCAAGATCAACCTTTGACAATGGCACTCCTTGCCATGTCCCAAAGAACTCGGCGACGCCGGCGTCCGTCAGCTGGGTGGTGTTGGCAAGGATTAGGGTGTCGAGCTTCAATACGTGGGGTTTCACGCCACGGAACAACACGCCATCGGTCACGTTGGTGATGCCGGATAAGTCCAAATGTTCCAGCGATGAGCCGACATGCGCGAGGAAGTCGATGAGTGCTGATTCGTGGATTGCCTCGGCATTACCTGGGTACGAGAGATCCAAGTAAGTGAGCTGTCGGCCAAGTGTCTTGAGCTCCACAAGAAACTCGTCAGACAGCTGCCCAACTTCCTTGAGCCGGAGCTCGCGCAGGTTCGGGCAGCTTTGGACAAGTGCACGCATGCATTCGACATCGAATCGAGGGCTTTGGGTGATCAAAAAGCCTTCAAGGTCGGGATGTGCACGGAAGAATGCTTGCCACGCAGGTGCGCGGACTAGGAAAGGGCCCAGGAGTTCGACTCGTTTGAGCTGAGGGAGTCCTGCAGCCCAGGCGCCAACGACCGAGTCGTCCATGTGCCCACAGAAATCAAGGCGCAGGTTGGTCAGGTTGGGGTTGAGGCTCGCGAGCGTGCACAGAGCAGGTGGGGTCAGGTCTACGAAGAAGTCAGCATTCCTTCGGGCGTATCTGGTTGATTATGCGGCTTACTAGTTACGTCATACAGAATAAGATGTTCGTTCTCAACGCTGTAGAAGAGGGTTGCATTCTCGGCGTTTCTAGGTCGACATCAGCCTTTGACCGCGAGGAGGATGGTTACGAGAAGACTAACAAACTTCTGTTCTTGGCGAGAGCCTTAGCGATCTCGTCCAAGTTCATGGCGCCGATATCGCCTAGAGCCTCAACATCGTCGATATGCTTACTGATTACCTGGCAAAGAATGTGTCAGTCAAACCCCACACAGCATTGACAGATATACCTCGATGCAGATCGAAGCGAGACTAGGTAGACGTCGTTCGTCGAGGGTTGGGGCATTGCGCTTGTCGGTAGCCGGTTTGCGCTTCCTAGGCGCAGCGGGCTTCTTGAATGGGTCACTGCCGGATGACTTTGCACAAGGATGGCATAAGTAACCCGGGGGTGGGTTCGCAGCAACAGTATACTTGGTCTGCAAGGACCCTGAAGTCAAGAGGAGGAATGGCAACAGTGATTACAACGGACGTACCACTGTGAACTGTTTCTGACATCTCACACAGGTCTCGAAGCTCCCAACAGGTGGCTTGGGAAGATCGTCTTTCCACATCTTCGATAGGGCAGAGTAGGGATCCTCGTCTTCATCCTCATAGTCACCATCGTCATCCTTCTTGGCCTTCTCCTTGGCCTTTGCCTTCTCCTTCGCTTTTAACTTCGCCTCGGCGGCCTTGCTCAGCTTCCGTTTCTTCGTACTAACGGGCTCCTCCGGTTCATCCAAATTGTCGGATTCGAAGCCATCGGCATCTGCAGGCGGCTGTGGATCGCGAGTCGCTGAGTCTCAGATCCGTATGCCACAGTTGAGAAACGACATACGACGTCTCCTCCGGCAGGCGCATCTTCCATCTCCACATCCTCCTGCACCTGTGGCTGGTTACTTGGCCCTGCAGCTGATTGTGCTTCGGCCGCCTGTCGTGTCAAGGCTCGTCTAGCTACTGTTGTGGGAGTAATCCCCGATTCCTGCCAGGTGTCTCAGAGGCTTTTTCTGACGGCAATAGTAGCCATTGAAGTAAAACTTACACGCAAAAATTCTGTTAGCGCGGACGAGGGGCCGCGAACGTTGTTTCGTCGACTCATTGGGAACCAGATACCAAAGACTGATGTCACCCAGTTCTAGTTCGGCAAAGCCAGGTCGAGCGCAGCAAGGTCAAGTCGAGGAAGACGATAAGAGATTGTATGGCAAAGCGAAGCTGGCGAGAGAAAGAGACAAGACCGCGTCGCGACGTGGTCCATTTAGTCGCAAATAAACCACAATAACGCGCTCACGTGTGTAGACGCCCACCTCAAGGCTCAAGTCGACGGCCGACCCGAGTCCGACTCCTCGAAGGACCTACTACCGAGAGACCTTCTGTCGCTCTCCGAGTCTTAAAGTCGTTGCAGAGAGGAGAACTGGAAGGCCTCATTTTTCCGTGTCGTACACACAAGTAATCAAATTCAATTAGATACGAGCTGGTTGATTCACCGTAAGGCCGCAGGAGCAGGCCCGGGAGTTCCGAGACATACGATGCCTATCGGGTTGAGATACTACATGATACAGCCATTCTATATAATTCTAGAGGGAAAACAGGCTAGAATCTGTACAAGCCAACTCGTAAGGGTAATGAGGGTTTGGTGTCTTCTCCGACCGTGGGGTACCGGACTCCCGAGACATTCCACATTATGGGCTCCTCCGAGAGTGCAAACGTGAACTTCATGAGGAGGAGGTATAGAATCACCTCTGACAAAGAATGTTATGCCAGACGTTCATAGGAAGCTGGGACTCACTTACTCATCTCGAGTTGGGAGAATTTAAAACCTCTGAAGAAACGATGCGAGCCATATCAGTATTCGGACGCGACCGCATTCCAAAGATCGAACGCACATGCAAGATCGTCCTCCACCGATGAACGTCATCCTGGGGAATCATCGTTAGCAAAACGATATGTTGCATATCCCACAAATGACTCACAGGTGAGAGTAGATTCCTGGAATCTTCGCCTTCGTCACGGTCTCTGGTAGCGGAGAGAGCCAACGTTCTGGCTTCCAGTCCAGCGCATCTTCGCCCCAGATTGCCTTGTTTCTATTGCAGGAGAGGATCCCAATGAACAGAGTTGTATCCTTGGGAACTAGGATCTCGTGCATCTTGGTCCCATCGACACCTACGATAGGTTCCGACAACGGTAGTATCGCATCTTCTCGGCTCCTATTCGATATGTCATCTTTTATGGACATAGTAGGCGGGAACATAGACGACTTACTCTCGGACAACTAGCCCAACAGGAGTATGCCTGTAGGCCAAGCATCATAAGTATGAGTGCTGCCTAAAGAATGTATACGCTCACAATCGCAAAGTTTCCCTACACACCGCGTCTAGGTATGGCAGACCGACGAGGGTATCATAGTCCAGATCTTCGCCATTCGAGGCCTCCAGGACTTCGTTCCGTAACTTATCTTGGACATCAGGATGCTGAGCGAGTAGGTGCAGCGTCATAGCCAGAGCGTTAGACGTTGTGTCCATCGCGGCGAAAATGAACGATCTGCGAAAATGTTATTTGGCGCTCAGTCAGACAATTGAGCGGCGTACGACACTTGGCCAATAAGCTCTTCTTCGGGCAATTTGTCTTCTTCCGAAGCTTCCATGTTCGCTCTGACTGGGACCCGTATTTGAGTGCATTGCAACGTTTCATAGTAGGAGAAACTCACGGAGTATGCTCATGAGATCCTTTCCTTCTCCGAGCTTGTGGGAACGCGCCTCTTGGCCAAGAAGCAAGGCTTGCTTTCGTTCTTCATAGATGCCTATTGAGCGTCGGTGCAAGGTATCGACAATCTCTCTGACGCGTTGCACCCCCTTGTGCGGGAACAGCTCCACCAACTTGCGGCGAAGCCAAGGGCTTCCCCACTCTGGCAAATGAGGTAGAAGACGGTGAAGGAGATGAATCTCAAAGATAGCGGGCCTGGGAAGCCGGAATCATTAGCGATATATTCTTGCTGAGCTGAATACAGATACGTACTGCAGCATCTTGATCGCCGCGGCAAATTTGTCGGCGGAATCGGCTACGAGGGGATCGAAGGAGTACCCGAGGCCGGCTTGCCCTATCAGCTCCAGCGCAGTGCGTGCCATCCATGAGAGTATGTCGACCTCCACGGCACCTTCCTTGCCGCTCACCCGGTTCTCGATGCCCATCTGTAGCTGCAACGGCAAAATTAGCCTGCGAGCCTTTCCTTGACCAATGACAGGTCTGAGAGCCCGTCGCCCGTACCTTGTGTCCGACCTCGGTGAAGATGGGAATCATCCGCCGCATGTGGGCGATTGAGAAGCACGGGTTCAGGAGCTTTCGCTGCTTTTTGTGGCGCTCCCCTTTACCACCGCATAGCCGTCAGCGTTTCTATCAGAATCAGCAAATTCGACTTAATCACCGAGCGTAGCAAATAGTCCGGGACCAAACTGAATATGATTCGCTCTGTGCCAAAGTCACGAATGCGATTGATTAGTCTGGTTGAAGTTGAGGCTGATAGCTATGGGTCCTCACTTAATGAGCCAACCGGCTTCCTCGTAGATGTGCTGGTCCTTCAATAAAATGGCATGTAGTGCGACCGGGTCGTAAACATAGAGTGCTCGATGCTGTTGAGCCAGTCAGGCGGTGTGTTGTACATGAAGGGCAGCTGGACGTACGCCTAAGGGGGCCGAAAGTCTGACTATACCTTTATATGTGTCGGTGAGACGATCATACATGGGCGTCGCGTGGCGATCAAGCAATTGCATCAAATTTCCTGAAAGGGCCTCGCAGTTAACGCACATGCCACAGGGGCGCAGCACAGGGGAAACGTACCATAGAGGAAACCGTTGGATCGCGGACCTGGAATGTTGTCGAGTGGTGACTTGAAGAGTATATGGCTGAAGAACTTCCATAGGAACCAGGTTATTCCGCCAATTACCGCTCCCTGAAGCAGTGTATCCCACTGCATTGTCTCTGCGACTTGGGCTTGGCGAGGGTCCAGTTACTACAAAGGTAGACGCTGAAAGTTGAGTATTTGGTGGGTGGCATCCCGTAGCAGACGACAGACCTTTTATAAGGCTCTATTTCTCTTGCGCAAGCTTCTATCCGGTGGATATCGAATGCTCAAACGAACACTGCGCGGGCAACACACCGGCGGAAGCGGGACATGAGGCGAGAACACTCACCTATCGCGCGAACCTCATTGCGAGGTTCGCGAGGCGCCGGTCGAGAAGCTGCGGCATCATGATAGAATGTACATAATCATCTGGTTAAGAACATAGCTTGCCTCGTGACTCGACGTACGCGCTCCGAGGCTCTCACGCGCGTACGCAATCGTCGGCGTCGCTGGCTGTAGTGACGAAGTTACTGGCTTTGAGCGGCTTCTCTGTCGCAGTGTGCCACGCAACCTGAGGTTTCTGAAGGTGGTAAACATAGAAGGCATCTTCGCCGACGATGCCGTGTACCCCGCATAGCACGGTAGAGCGAGTCATCGTACATTGCTGAGCGCGATTCCTCGCTCGTCGGCTAGCGATCGACAGTTCAATCGACGCGCTCGGCACGCTGACGTATGTATTTGGAGCGCCCAATCCACGAGAACCACCGTTCTAGAAGGCGGAGATGCTATAGTTCTGTAGCAGTCGGCGGCTGTAAGACGTTTTTGTCAGCGCGGAAGTTTCGGGACACAGTCGAGTATAGCGAATTGAATACCGCTCCTAACCTCCTGCGAATCCGCAATGAAGTCATATGTTATCGAGGCCGTCGTGACCCGTACGTGGCCGGCGCGTACAACGGTTACTCGAGCGCGTGGAGAACGCTGTTGAGAGAAGGCGGATGGTACGACAATTGGCAATCGGAAGATACTCAGTAGGCCGGTCGATTAGTTGATCAAGATGCTCTGACGTAGGTAACCGAGCCCTCGTATACATATTCGTACACAATTGTTCATCTTCACTGACATTGACAAGCCTTCAATCGCCTCGGGTTTCCTTGTACAGGCCTACTTTCATTGGGAGCGAGGGCGTCGTCGCGTCGCCCACCGTGGGGTATCGGATGCCGGCGATGTTCCACACGATGGGCTTATCAGAAGGCGCGAACGTGAACTTCATCAACAGAAGAGATAGAACGACTTCTGCAATGCATTGCTGAGCAATCGGATGGGCGGGCGGACGTGATAGTGAGAACATACTCATCTCGAGTTGCGAGAACTTGAAGCCACTAGAAGAGGACAGATGTGAGCCTAGAACGCATCTGAGGTACCGGCGGAGGAGAACAAACATGCAAGAGCGTCCTCCTCCCAGGAACGTCATCCTAAAACGATTGTGAGCGGCACGTCTACATGGCGCTATTCGCAACGCACAGGTGAGAGTAGATCCCTGGGACCTTGGCTTCCATGACGGTATGCGGGAGCGGAGACAACCAACGTTCCGGTTTCCATTCCATTGCGTCTTCACCCCATATCGCCTTGTTTCGGTTGCATGCAAGAATACCGACGAGCAGGATGGTGTCCTTGGGAATCATGATTTCGCTGATATGTGAACCATCCAAGCCGGTGATTGGCTCGGATAGGGGAAGTACGGTATCTTGTCGCGCCCTTCCCAACAGCATGAGACAAACTGAACCTGGACACGTCAAGAAGAGGCGTACTCTCTGAAGACCATCCCGATGGGTGTGTGCCTGCAGTATACACATCGTGAGCAATGAGAGTCACCATGTTTCTCGTAGATACCTACAAGCGCAAGGTTTCTCGGCATACCGCGTCAAGGTACGGCAAAGACACCAGGGCATCGTAGTCGAGATCTTCGCCTTGCGCAGCCTCCAAAATTTCTTTGCGCAGCTTGTGTTGAACATGAGGGTGTTGAGTGAGTAAGGACAATATCATTGATAGCGCATTGGATGTGGTATCCATCGCGGCGAAGATGAATGTGCTGACACACGACCATTCGTCTAAGATCGTTGACCATGAGATCGTCAAGAGACACTTACGACACCTGCCCGATGAGCTCCTCTTCCGGTAATCTATCCTCTTCGGACGCCTCCATATTCGCTTTCACTGACCGTCGTCAAGGTGAGTACTCACATCATCCGATCGGGCATGATCGCGTACGGAGAATACTCATGAGGTCGTGTCCCTTCCCCAGCTTGAGCGACAAAGCCTCCTCACCCAACTCCAGTGCCCGCTTTCTTTCCTGGTAGATCGCTACCGACCGCTCGTGCAAGGTATCGCTGATTTTCCTCACCCGCTGGATCCCCTCGTGCGGGATCATTTCCACAATCTTCCGACGCAACCACGGGCTGCCCCATTCCGGAATGTACGGCAGGAACCGACGTATGAAGTTGACCTGCATCAACGCCGGCCTAGGGAGAACGGTAGTAGTAGATGCCGAGTACGTCTGACATCAGGCACTACCATTCAAGAGGAAAGACAGCCGGCGGGGACGTACTGGAGCATCTTGACCGCTACGGCGAATTCGTCTGCAGATTCTTCGACAAGTGGGTCAAATGAATACCCGAGTCCCGCTTGGCCAATCAGTTCGAGCGCGGTGCGGCCCATCCATGCGAGCATGTCAACCTCTATAGGACCTTCACGACAGGAGACGCAAGACTCTATTCCTTTTTGCAGCTGATTGGGACCGAAATATCACTGAGTTGGCAGCCAGCGGCGACGTAAGGAGACGCCCAGCGCACCTTATGCCCGATGTCTGTGAAGATGGGAATCATACGCCGCATATGGGCGATCGAGAAGCAGGGGTTCAGTAACTTTCGCTGCTTTCTATGGTGCTCCCCTAAGTGCGCAGTCGATCTGTCAGCATGAGCTCTCATTCTCACGTTGTGTGAGATACTACCAAGAGTGGAGAGGAGTCCAGAACCGAAGACTGACTGGTTGGACCTGCAATTTTGGGTCAGCATTGGAGCGCGCCCAAGTTAGGGTGAACAATCTACTCACTTTATGAACCACGCCGCTTCCTCGTAGATATGTTGCTCCTTTAGAATGATACTGTGCAGTGCGATTGGGTCAAAGACGTATAGCATCCGATGCTGTATACCGGTCAGAGATGAACAGTGGTTGAAAGCGATGTAATCAGACAGACCCCAAAGGGAGATGAAAGTCTGGCGATGCCCTTATAAGAGTTCAACAAATGGTCGTACATCGACCATCCATGCCGGTCGAGCAACTGCCTCAGATTGCCTGATATCTTCTTGTGAATGACGGCTCTGACACCAAAAAGCGATAGGCGTACGTACCGTAGAAGAATCCCTCCGAAGGTGGGCCAGGTATGTTATCAAGTGGCGACTTCACGAAGACCTGCCGGAAGTATTTCCAAAGGCACCAGATGATGACGAAGACGATAGCTCCCTGTGTAAGTAGACTGTACATGTCTGCAAGCGATCTCGGGCGGATATCGGGATCCGACAAGGAAGGGACGGAAACGTGGTGAGCCCCATGAGATGGCTACTACCCGCCTTATATCAAAACTATCGCAGGATGACGTCGAGCGCAAGCCTACGGTGTTCGTGGATGCCGTTATGCCAAACACCGGCAGGTACGGGTCATGAGGTAGGCAGGAACCTGGGGCGGGAGCGTTAGTGTGTTCATGGAAGTTCTAATACGAGGATGCCTTGGATGTATACGTACACAAAGTGAACTCCCAACAAGGCAAACTGCGGGCTCAACTGCGCGAGCACATCGTGGCGTCGGTACTCACGTCCATGAGAGCAAGACTCAAACTTACTGTACATAGCATGATAGTGTCTCCTCATAAGAGCTTCTTTGTCACAAGCTCCGATACAAACTTTGAGCTTGGAAGACAAGTAGGGTAAGTCAGTTTCCGCATCATAGGACGTATTGAGCGGCTCAGAGATATAACGGCTGGGATCCACGCGTCCAAAGCTAGAAGCTGTCTTGACGCTCCGGTGGTTGATTGACGTGCATATATTGCGGTCAAACGCAAGCATATACACTCAAGGTTATCTACCTGCTAGTGATACTAAGCATGTCAGAGGAGACTCGGATTGCCCTAGGTGGGCCACCGGAAGACACGCATGTACACGCAAAGACGTACCACTTTCCCAGCACCGCGCTCTGCTTTCAGGAGCATTGTGTAGTATGCGCAGTCCCATTCCCGTCAACTAGAAGTTGACGCCGCAAGCCTGAAGTCTTGAAAGCCTGGGTGGACCAGGCACAGGTGACAGGACAGCTGGCTCAGTTGCCGTAGCAGAAGAGAGCAGAAGCGCTCGGTGGGTGACTAGAAACCAAGTAGGCGCCCATTGCCTTCTTAATCTGAACGCTTCCAAAACAGTGCACCGTATTCACTCAAGAACCAAGTTCAACCAACTGACTCCACCTGGCGATCTAAACTCTGAAGTTCCTACCATCCTTCCTGCAACTATTTACAGGATTATGCATGGAAGCCGTCAACCTAAGTAACGCGTGGATAGGTGTTGGCTCTCTCAGATACCTCTTTGTTTTGTAAGTCGAACTGAAGCGCTGATCATCATTCGTTCTCCGAGGATTGATCTCTCCGGCCGTACTGCCAGTGGCGATTCATTCTCATCTGTGGGGTATTCTGACAAATGTGATCCTCCGTCAACTCCTAATCCGCTCGGCGTGGCGTTTCCAGGACAGACATCTTGCGAACGAATGAACGAGACCCGCCAGGAGATCGCATACGACCCTAATTGGGTTGGCCACCTCATCAAGCATATTGACAATCAAAGAGAAGAGTCACTGTCGTTACTCGTCTTCGACTACGCAAATTTAGGAGATACTGTCGCTCGGACGAAGCTAGCCCAAGTGGGCAGGCAGTTCGTCCTGAGTGGGCTCCTTGGTGTTCTTCCGGCTCGCTCTTCGTAACGTGGATCGGCATCAACGACTGCACATGGAACCTGCGCCTGCAGGTATCTTCTGCCAAGGCAAGCCTCGATGACCGCTTTGCTACGCAAGAGGCATTATACTGTGCTGGAGCGCGGAACTTCTGTCTCATCGACGTACCGCCTGCTCATGAATTCCCGAAAGGTACGTCTTCATTACCCGCAGTTGTGGTCGACACCGGCTGATCTAGCGGTCTGGATTCTAGGTCCCAAAACAACTAGAGCGAGAACTGCTTACGAGGCATGGAACCCTCTACTTCGCGAGGGTGCGAAGGCATTCATCGATGCGCATCCCGATGCGACGGTCATCATCTTCTCCTCCTGGAATCTCTTCCTTCTTATTTTGGCGGATCCGCTATCATACGGACTCCCGTGTCAGGGTAAATCTCGTAGCGCGCTCTTTGTGGATGGCTTTCATTCAACATCTGCTGTGCACGCAATCATCGCGAAGGAACTCCTGACTTCCTTGCGAGAAGTTCGTGCCACTTCAAGCCCCCTTTCCACAAACTCCCGCGCATCCTGAGAGGCCAGTTTGCTGGAATCGACTCGAGTGACGGCGGCTATGGCCCTACGCTCCCACATTCTCATCTACTTCCTGTTTCTGCATCGCATTAGTTTGTTTTATGCCTACGGATGTCTTTTTTNCGGCTTTCGCATTCTAGAATCACGTCCCCAGTAGCGTTCAACTCTCGGATGCTGACTTTTCGAATCCAATCTTAGTGTAGACTATACCTACCAGCCCTGCAGGATTCAACACCCATCTTGAAATCACAACGATAGCGCAATTCGGTGTCCTGTGTGCTGACTGGGGTTGGAGAAGATTGATCATTACTGGTAGCGCTTTGGCCCGCTTGGGCACTCGCGAACACCTTGGATACCTCGTTGTATCCAAGATCGTACTGCGTTGCTTGTTGTGAAATTCGACTAAGCGATCCGGGTGGCGCACTTGTACTGCTGGATACGTTATTGTCCTGCGGCTGATAGAAGCTATGGCCCGCGGCTTCTTTCGCTCAAAGCGTCTCTGCCCTTTTGTAAGATGGGCGATCTCTGTCCAATGCGAAAAGCCTTGCCCTCATCCATCACAGCATCCTCGGTTCACACATACATCTCCCAGCAATCGTCCCATAGTCCAAGCAGCAGTCGCGCGCGACGATGCCCTCCCACCGCACGATCCGCACACCCGCGCGCCTCCCTGGACATCCTCGCGCGAAGCCTGTGTCAAGTCCTCTCGGCCCACCGGGCCCTCCGCCTGCGCAACCGCTACCTTCGCTGCCTCCCGCAGGCGCAGAGCCCGACACTGAATCCGATAAGATGGCGCGAGCATGGGCGGTCGCCACCACGCGCTTCTCTACGCTCTCCGGCGCGCACACCCTTTCTGCGGACGACGTCAACGCTCTCAAAGAGGTCCCTCGTGAGGGCGCGTTAGAGGGCGCGCGAATCACGCGGGCGCGCTCGCAAATCATGGAGAGCCCAAGTATTGTGTTCTCCTTCAAGACAGGTCCGCGCCACTTGAGGCGCATGGGTATGCCTGTGTACGCGCTCGCGACAGCGTCCAAGGACGAATTGCTCAAGCATATGAGTGGCGGTACGACAAAGGTTCTGAAGAGCCTAGGCGGGCTGAGGCAGATTTGTATCCGTATTCAGGTGCGAGCTATGCGGCCACTTCATGGCGCGAGTATCCGCCGGAAGCTCACACCCCTGCGTTACAGTGGCCACTCCTAGATGAACTGAGATACCAGCACATCAGAACAGATGAATGGGTAAAGGTAGACGAGTCAATGTCGAAGATACAGCTGGCTATGGATGTCGCGTATTTGTGCAATAGGTTCTTCGAGGTACGCATTATCAACCACTATCACGTATTGTCTGACAGCTGATCCCCAATCTCCCTGACTTGCGCAGAAGTATCGATGGATTTCTCAAGATTCCGCTTCCGAGTGGCACTTACGACGAGACGCGTTCTACAGGGTATGGCTTGTCGGGTTGGAACGTACGGGTCATGACGTATTCGAGGTGGTTCTGAAGTACGTTCAGGATTTTCCTGGCGGACCTTCCTGACTCTCAAACATTCCTTCTGTATTGAGCAACTCCTTGCCTTTGAAGTTATGTAGTACCATAGTTCCGACTCTAATTGACTCGCCTCATCATCCGAATTTTGCTCGGAGCGGTTTATCCCGTAGACCGCAGACTGCTGGAACGAAGGGCGTGATGAATTGCACAAACGAAGCCGGCGTAACATGATACAGGTAAACGGCCTCGTCATAGTCTTGACATAGCCCATACAGATTCCAGAATCGCTAGTGGCGTCGATAGCAGTGCCAAAATCTCCGCGCGAACAATCGATTAGACAAGGTCCATAGAGAAAGCATCATGAGCGAGACAGAGCAACGCAGGGAAAGCCAGAGAAGCCAGCGAAGATGAAGACCAGTCAATTCTGATAAAAGCATCGAAATTCTTTGCCGAAGTAGATTGCCCCAGGTACGAACTGCACGACTTGGTCCGCGACGATTGGGTTGAGCATCTCCATAGCAGCAGAGATAGAGATGACCTGAGGAGCAGGACCAGACAGAATGCCCTTAACTGACTTTCCAACGGATTCTGACAGCGCGTCGTTTTCCCTATACATGCGTCATGAGTTGGTTATGTGGTAGCAGAGACTCGCATGCGTACTCTGAGTTCGTTGGAGGTCCATCAGCTATCCCAGTTTGCTCATCGCGCGAGACGTCGCGAATTATCATCGAACGCTTGGTCTGCCCGCCTTTGCGTCGAGTTTTCATTCGGCTTAGATCGATGAAAGGTGCCCTCCTCCCTTTTGGGGGACTTGGAGATAGCGGGTCACGCATGTGCTGGTTGATGTCAACTGGAGTCAACTTCACGATGCGAAGGACTCTTCGTCGTGGCGGAAAAGCGACCAAACGCTTCTCGCTCGCAGGGGTCCTGACAACGTTTTCGACGTCATTCTCTTGAGATAGATTGGCTGCATATGCAGGAAGCATTGAATCATCCGCATCCGTGGAGGAGATGGCACGAGCTGCATGTATAGACGACGATCAGGGCACTTTTAAGGCATAGGGCATTAACAAGCGTACCATCAATGGTGTATTTCGAGAGAGGAAGCCGAAAACGAGCGTCAGCCACTGCGGTGATCCACCGCCAGTGGAACACCTACAATTGCATAGCATATAGTCAAACGAAGCGCGCATACATGAATGAATCACGTACCGCTACGGAGCGTTGGTGTAGCCTGAACAAACGTTGAGTCAAGAAAGGGTTCAGATATATAGGTCATCTCGATGGACTAACTTTTGGAACCATGGGTCGTCGTTTCCGTCGCAGAAGAGGTACCCAGGCCTGGACGTGTCGGGATGCAGGCCCCCGAGCACGCCGCCATTCGTCGCTTCAAAAGGTTCAAGTATATTAATCACATAAAAGTGGGTAGTCCGACAGAATATGCACTTACTCCATGCCCTTTTGGCAGAAGCTGGCACGCGCGGACTGAACCAAGCTGATGAAAGTTCCAGGTCAGTACCATACCGCGGCGCAAAGGAGGACATAATAGAGCCTGCAAACAACCTTGACCGGCAAATAGTGACATGATAGGCCAGATATACGGCGCCCTTGGCAGATATGTAGGTCCTCGTTGAAGGAAGAGAGTAAGAGGGGCATGGCGTACGCCGCGCCTCGAAGAGACATCCGATTTGGGAAGTTTGATGAGGCTGTTGCCAAACATGCGTAAGCAACGCCCTGTCAGATTCCGAGTCGGCCTAGGTTCCTCTCATCCCATGACGAGGCCTCGGCGGCCAAGGCCCAAGATGCTCTGATTGATAGCGGAAGAGCACTCTGTATCTTAATTGTGCCTCTGAATGAGAGGCATGATAATCTCGGGTTGTACACTCGGACTCTGTATACGATGGAAGAGGTCAAAGTTCCTGTCAAAGTTCCTGCCAACCGTCCCAGATATCCCAAGAATATTCACCAAATCCCAGTAGCATGAACGCATTATATGCCGAAACAACGTGTTGTGCGAAACGAGTTGTTGAACAAAGGCCAACCCGTACCAGGTAGCGCAACTGCATCAACCTTCACTGAGGCCGAGAATGGCGGATATCCACGATGCGCACGAGTCGCGCGCCACAATCTACCTCCTCGCATCAGAGCTCTATCCCGTTTCCATCTCCGTCTCCGTTGTCGCCGTTATAATCTTTACTCCCCTAGTTGTGTCTGGGTCCGTGAGTGAAAACGAAATGGCCCATACTGTCATCGCTGTCGAAGACGTCATCATCCCAATCGCTGATGTCGGAGTCGTCGTTGTCGTGACCATGGGGGTGCTCGACCGGCTTGTCACTCGGAAACTCGGACGGATACCACACCCCATCCTCCCCCTTCTCCCACTCGAACTCTGTCGTAAACGCGACGCGACGTAGGGCTGACGAGTATCGGCTGTATTCGACGAGCCACTGCTTCTGCAGGTCCAGGTCACGCGCAAAGCTGAAGGCCCAATTTTGGCCGCGAGACTTGAGGACGCCGTCGGAGAGTAAGAACGTGTGCAGGCGTGGTGAAGTGGGAAGAATGATTTGCCCTAGCTCGTGGACGTCAGCCTAAGAGAGAAGTCATGCATTGTCAGTTGCTATCCTCGCACCGAATCCAACAGGCTTACCGGAAGTGCCTTGTTGGTCACAGCAATAACGAAGGTTTCCAGATGGTTGAGGAGTGACGCGAGCCGACGAAGGTGCTGAGGCTCCAGGTCATAAACCTCGCAGTGGAGGTGCCTGAGAGCTGCGGCGGAGTAGTTCGTTCGGGCCACAGCCACGATAGTCTCCTTCCATGAAGACGTGTGTCCCGAGGGAATACGACCCCAGTTATGCTCATATGTGACGTCGTTCAATTGCAAGGTATGGATCGGGCGACGATGCTCCGAAAGTGAGCTCACGGGGAGGAAGATAGAAACTGTGCTGGGATCACAAACGAGCTTCTCAAGCATGGGCCATTGTGTGGGGGAGAGGATGATATCCGAAGGGCCTGGAGTTATGAAATTCTCCACAATCGAAAGTGACTTGATGTGCGACATATGTCCGAAACCGGGTGCTCGTATCTCATCAATCTTGACCTCGAGATGTTGGAGTGCAGGTAGAGTCGACAGCGAAGGGGCAACTGAAGATATGGACATTCTCCCGTTGCAGACAAAGGAAAATTTCGTAACGGCGTGGGATTGTGCGGCCAGTATCCCACCCATAACGGCGAGGATCCTGGGAGGCAAAGGGGACAAGGCGTACACCGAGAGATCGGTAAGTGACGGGAGGGCGGGTAACTTCTTCTCCCATACTGCACACTTCTGTTCCACTTCATTGAGGATCCCGTCGTGTATCCAGATCGTGATGTCGACCGATTTCAGTCGCGGATGTGGGCGCAACAGCAGAGCAGCAAAGGTCCTCCAACCCGGCCCTCCAGCTCTGTAGCGCAACGTCTCAAGATTGGGCATATTGGCTATGCTGAAAGTGATGTAGTTGTCGAGCTCGTCGTTGGTAGCATCATGCAGGCTGATCAACCTCACACGATCACAGACCCAGAAAGTGCGCACAAGCGTTGGAAGTCTTCGACCAAACAGGTTTTGAGGTTGGCGGAGGGTGTGAGAGAGTTGAACAGCAGCTGAACAGTCGAAAATGCGAATATCGCGATAGAGAAGAGGCGTGCAGATCTCGTTACAGGCCGTGTTGACAAGGGCGAAGGCAGGTAGATCAAGTCGCCGCAGGTGAGAACAGATTATGTGCAAGAGCTCCGTAGGGAGGCTAAGAGCATGGTGGACCTCGACAGAGAACGCAGACATAGCGACGCCCCGTTATTCCACAGCTATACGTGGTTCCTGCAGTATAAATGCGTTATTGATCAGACCAAGGTGCGTAAAGCCTCGAACGACGGACACGTGGCGTACCTACGTGCGTGCACTCAGAAAGGCTCCTTCTCTCTGCGATTACTCTCAGTGAGCATGCGACAAGAGCTGTATCTGTGATGCACTGACTCTCACTCTGGGCCCGTAGCTTGAAGCACGCCTCGAGCGGGCTTGACTGAAGAGCTGGCGGATCTAGAACAAGGGCGCTCTTAATAAATAGGGGTCATCGGGCGCTTACTTGTGTAGATTACAGGCTTACTTAGGACGATTGGCGGCTGATCGATGATTGGCCGACTCGTTGTTCACCTTGTGCTTTGCATTAAGAGAAGCACTACGCGTATAGTATCAAGCACTCTTCTGCTGCTACTATCAGACACAATACTTACAGATGGCATACTCGTTATGTTGCGACACAGCTGAAGAGAGGATGCGTTGCCCGATCTAGATCAATAGGCGTCTATCTATGGTATCTCGCCGCTCTGACGCCACAGTCCATGGCTGCCAGTGCAGGTTGGTTACGCCCATCGCAGTGCGACCTTAGCACCAAAGGTCCGTTTCGGCGTCGTGGCCTCTTGGACGATGGAACATACCTCACCTTTGCACCCATACGCAGATACCTCCAACGGGCGAGTGGCACACATGGCTGATTCAACATGCTCTTGCGGACAGTGCTTTCAGGGGTGGCTCTCTCCGCGTATGCGTGAACGTCTTGAATGTATGTCATCAAGTTACTAGTAGCTCCTAATGCCTTTATCCTTTCCTAATATTGCGTTCTGCAGACTCGACCGAACTGCGCTATGGTCTGGCAAAATCGCTCCTTGACACGCAGGACGGTCTCCCCACAGACGTCAGCCGCGCTCTCCCCATCGACTACGCCGAGATCGACATTGCATTCTACTATCTGCCCAGAGAACTACGTGCTAAGATAACGTCGTCTCCGGACACCGGCATATCGCAGGGCGACGCCATCTACAGAGGATACATCGCTGTCTTCAAAGTCATCAAGGACCTCGTCGCCTCATATGATGAAGACGGCAAGCCGCAAGGCTTCCCAACCGTCTCCGATGTCGACAAACGCTTGTCTGAATTGCGCGAGGTCCAAAAGCCAGGATCTGAAGAGTCTGCTGATGAAAGAGGAGAGACATGCCTCAACACAAAGGCGCGCGAGCACCTCGCCACCTACCTCGACAACGGCGGCAACGCCGAGTTCGCGCTCGACTGCATAGTTGACCGCGCGCGCGAGGAACTATCGCCTCTCGGAAAGCTGTACGACGCGGAGAAGCGGTACATTGACGCGGTGCTCGACGGCACGGACGGCGAGGCGCACGCGGTATGCCCGAACGACCTCGACTTTGCGCTCGTGCGCGTGAAGCTGGGATTGCCGATTGAGACGCGGGGGGTGGATATACCCGAGTACGGCGAGGCGTGGATAGATCTGGCGTCTGATGAAGAATAGGCCTCGCCACGGACGATCGGATGCTGGACTCGCAGCACATATCGGCTTCAGGGTTGGAAAGATTCACGGGTGGGATGACAGCGCGAGCGATAACTTTGGATGAGCAGATCAAGATACCAAGTGGTGTATTTTAGCATGTTTTCTTTCGATACGGCACAAACGAGCACATCAAGTTGTATCCACATATTGTCTTATGTACGATGCGAGGGTGCCGCTTGGCAGGCCCGACCCGAGTGTGATGGAATGCACTGCGATTGAGGATGAGACTATTCATGTCCGATTCTTTGTCAGTCACAAAGAAGGACCCAGAAATCACAGAATCGTTCGCCATGCAGATGGAGATCTGTGTTCACGTTGGTGAAGGGCTTCGTGCCTTGTCTACATTGGGCCAGCGCGCTACCACTCGTCCACGATATCACAGCGACCAATCGTCCTTTCTTCCGTACATTGTTCAGATTACAATGTAACAGAGAGAGGAATGCTGGTGTGAAGGAGGTGGCGGCTGTATATAAAGCCCCGCGCGAACTCCTGGACGACGCAGAGGCAGCGCCTTGGAGTGGCACCAGCTGTGGCAGATGTTGTGGCAAATTCAAGCTGCCTTTATTTCCAAAGGCCTTTGGCAATCCACAGCGCTAGATGCTAGTTGAGGGGGAGGATAAAAGCAAGGGTGGGCGGGCTGTGGTTGTACGTGAACCACATCCACATCCACCTCGACACCTCGACACCTCCATACCTCCATACTCTACTTCTCTTCTCTTTACCTCAAGCGATCGAAACGATGCATCCAACCTTGGGCAATCATGTTTTCACTCATTACGATCCTATTCGCGTATCCTTATGGATGCCGAGCGAGGCGGAGAGAAGGGCATATGGCATCGCACACTCACCTCTTCTCGATGCGGAGCGTGCTCGTTCTGACCGCCCCCAACAGATTCAGAGTACGGCGGCCGCGCGATGGTACGCAAAACCGAACGCGAACCACAAGAACGTACGGGAGTGGGCTGTTATGCAAGGATGGTCTGAAGATCCTCCCGAGGTGCGTCCTTCTTTCAGGCCTCGACAGCTGATCATACCGCAGACACTGTATCCCTGGGACACGTCCTACGGGGGCAACGTTCCAGGACTGAGACCGCCTCAGAGGATCCTGTTCCACACGAGGAGGCGTCTCGAAGGTAAGGACGGAATACCGATAAGTATGCTCATGCATCCCCAGGACGGAATGATCGAGAGCGAACTTGTTGGCGGGTGCGATCCGGTGCTGCCAGCCTATATCGACCAGGGCTACATGGACGTTTGGCTACACATCGCGGTAAGTGCATGACGTCTCTACAGAGGCAGACGATCGTACTCAGACCTCTCCCATTTTCGGTACACGTGCTTGCAGTGGCCTACGTGCTCGAAGTTGGTTCACTTAGAAAAGATTTATCTCCGCATGTTGGTACCTGGGCCGTATCCCATGTGGATGCCGGTCACGCGGACGAGGATCGGGAGACAGGTGGCCTATGCGATTGCCCGATATGTGGAGGTGCGTAGCATGTCTTCACACTCGTGCATTGAGCGTTGACGTTGAACCGCGCGATTGAAGCATGCCTCGCGCGACCCCGAGTGGGCTCAGCGTTTTGGCCCGCCTGCGGCGATGTTGTCCAGGCTGAGCCTGATCTCGGTGTGGGAAATGCAGTGGGAGGTCTTCGTAGCCGAAATCGGCTGCTCGACCATATGTTGAGGACTGCGATGAAGAAGGATGGACTTGTGATAGGACTTTTCTGTTGGACACTGTTATCCGCCTCCTGAAGCTGCACCTGTTGTTGTACCAGCAGTGTATGCCTACGTAACGCACCAAGATGTGTACTTTACCTTACGCTAGTATTAGTAGGATAGGCGGTCTCTGTTATTCATGGTTTTGTCCATGTCTGGACTCCGTATTTGCCTGATCGAACACTTGAAGGATGAAAGAGGAGCCGGAATATAACAATGGGAACTGAACACGCCCCGGCGTATCGCTGCTAGAAGAGCGCTCCTTTCGCTGAGGGCACTTCAGAGTTAGCACAATTTCATCATGCACGTCTATCTCCACGCACCGGAGACGTTGAGCTTATACAAGTCCAAGTCGACCCTGACGGTCTTTGACCCAGAGTCAGGTAATTAGTGAGTGCTAGAGGTAACCAGGAGTCCTGGAAGGGCTTGTGATTGATTGTCCTCGCTGCGGCTGGCCGCTGATCCCCTCCGCAAAAAGCAGGGTCGCATATGATGATGGTGATGGCGATGATGACGGCACGATATGCGGCCTGGTACTCATACATTGACATACAATGACATAATCGTCTGCCCACCAATGGAAATTTTGATGGGGGCGATGGACAACACATACAAATAGCCCGCTGAGACTCCGCGCCACAACCTTCAGTATCGGCAAGATATGCCAACACCACGCTCTCGCTCCACATTGAAAGCAAGTAAAAGGTGTCGTATAGAATAGCACAAACGGCGCACACGGTACAGAAGGGAATATCGAGTATACGAAGGATCGCACAGTAAGTACTAATCGCGCACGGAAGACGAGAGACTCTACAACAACACAACGCACAGCAACAACTACTACAGCGACGGCTTCTCCGCTTGGGACACACGATCATTACAACACACGCTCCGCCGAGATGTACACTGTTGCACACTATGCACACGCCGGCCCGCCGCCTTGTCCGGCCCGGCCCAGCCCAGCAGCCCACGCACAGCGACCGCAGTGTCATGGCCGACTGCTCTTCCCGTGCGCCGGGACAGCGTGCAGCGTCGGCACGCCGCCCACCTCGCTGCCCGAATGGCCATGCTTCGCCCCAGGAACCGGCGCCGCAATGGTCGGCACGGCGACTGCGCCGTCCGCCTCTGCGTCGAGCCCGACCACCACGTCATCCACCAGCTTCATCGCGTCCGCGTCCGAGCCTTGGACCGCGAGATGTGCGCTACCCGACGAGCCAGCTCCCGTGCTCAATCCAGCCGCAGCACCGGTTCCCGCGCCCGCGTTCTCCTTAGCCTCGAGCGCGTGTCGTTTCCTGCGCTCCTCCTCTTCCGCGCGGCGGATGATGTCGATCTCGCCCTGGACGACGATACCGTCGAGCCAGGCGTGGTGGATGAGCTCGGACGCCTTGGCGCGCTTGTCGGGATGGAGGCGGAGCATGGGGTTCAAGAAGGACGCGATCATGTCCGCCTCTTCTTTGGGCAGCAGGTACTTGTCGTGCAGCACCGCATCCAGAGGCCAGAAGCGCAGTTTCTGGATATGGCGCAATTCACCTGTACGACGGCGTTTCCGGGCGCGAGAAGGCGGAGAGGGCGATTTGCCACCAAGGTGAGAGAAGGCGCGACATGCAAAAGTTAATCGAGCGCACGTGCATGTTGATAGAGAAGAAACACTGACCTCTCCGGTTGAAGAAGTCGGAGCTGTACTTGCCCGCGAACGCCAGGCTCTTGGGGAACTCGCCCATGAGCTCGATGATCTGCGCAATGTGGTCGTCATCTTTACTGTATCGCGAGCCCGACGCTGGATCAAACAGGTAGTCGCCGCCCGTTATGAGTTCGAAGATCTGTGGGTGCGTGACGCAAACGGGAGATCGATCAGCCGCATATTCGATTGCGCCAGCCCAAGGGCGGTAGGCGTGCGCGCACGCGCAGACACGTTCATGCACGCGCGACGCCGCCACCGCCCACACAAAGTCAAACGAGCACCCACAATACAGGCTACACTCCAGATGTCTGCGCTGGGTCCCCACTTGGCGCCGAGGATGACTTCCGGACAGCGGTATTGCCTCGTCTGGATGTCGTCCGTGAAGTGGTGCTCCACCCACGTAGCTAGTCCGGTCCGATGAGAGCCTGATCACGACACGATGGAAACCTCAGCAGAGGGCCTACCATTCCCCAAGTCCGCGATCTTCACGGTAATCTTCTCCGGGCCGTCGTATACAGGGTGTTGCATGCCATCGACCGACATCGCACTGGAAGACAGAGGCGGCTCTCCAGAGGCCATTGGGTCATCGTATGGTGGGGGCTGCGAAGACGATGATGCGACGGGCTGTTGCGAGCCACTTGCAGTCGGTGCTTGTTGCGAGAGCAACGACGGTCCCGGCTGCCGTCCCTTCCCTGTTTCGGGTCGCGTCTTCTCGCCAAACGGCGACGACTCCAGCGTCACGTTGGATATGCGCTCTGCAGCCTGCTCCGTTGAGTCCGCACGCTTCTCCTTGCTACCTGACTCCCCTGCACCGCCGTCTTCGCTTCCCGCGCCAGACTTCACTTTGCTGCTGCTGCCGACGCTCCCTGGGCCGCTCGTCGCGCCTTCGATCTTGCTCATGCCGAACGCCCAGCGGTCCAAGTGCGAGCTCGAGCCGAAAGAGGATGACGGGGACGGAAGCGGCTGCGAGCCAGTGATGAACACGGACTCTGAGCGCGGCGTTTGGTTACCGCCGCGCCCGCGCGATGGTGGGACGCCGACGAGTCGCGTTGGCGGAGGCGTCTGCGATGCGGACTGCGCGGCAAGCTCCGCCTGGATGACGGTCTCGACGTCCTCGATGCATATAAGCACGTTCTCGGGNCTTCAGATCTGCGGGCGGATATCCGTCAGCCGACTGCGCATACGCCGGGGCCGCATCCCGCCACGGCCGCGGAGCGACTCACCGGTGTGGATGACGCCACAACAACGGTGCATATAGTCGAGCCCGAGCAGGATCTGCTTCGCGATCTGCTTGACGAGGTGCATCGGCACGCCCTTGTTCTGGTGCCGCTTGATGAGCCCGAGCAGGTTCTCCCCGAGCACCTCGAACACCATGCAGACGTGCGTCCCATTCGGGCCTTTGTGTCGGAAATGATCGAGGAACGAGATGACATGTGAGCGGCCGGGATGTGTCACAGATGGAGAAGGGGGCGGATTCGGGTTGTCGGGTGTGGGTTGTAATGGAGGGGTAGAAGAGGTGATGAGACGCTGAAGGAGCTTGATCTCATCCAGTGCTGTTTCAGTATATCGAGGTGCAGATTTAACGATTTTGAGGGCGACATGGCGGTTCATCCTGTGTGCATAAATCTGTTAATTGAATGCTCATTTGTGGTAATTTAAACGACCCTCGCCGCCTTCGCGAACGACACGAACGATGCCAGACTGGTTTCTTGTTGCAGCGCATTTAGCGCGCAGTTTGGTGCCATGGTCACCAGCCTCTATGCAGGGGCGCGCAGTAGTACCACCAACCACACAAGCCGAAGCCCCTCAGTCAGCAGCTGGGCGCTTGTAATGATGGCGAGTAGACGACATATGCGGCAAGAGGCCATCGCACATTTGCGACCAGTCTCTTGAGGGGCGCGATGGGATCGATCGGGAGTGTAGTGCGGCTCGTGTAGGCTGAGAAGGTCGAAGACCCC